>JAFVLL020041349.1:0-2500 GCA_021397915.2 Tor tambroides | reverse complement strand
GTACTTCCAAGAATACAATGGTACTGTACATTCAAAATGCTGCAGAAACATCTATAATAGTTTATGATTAACAATACTTCCTGTAGTGATTATTAACAGTATGGCAAGTTTACATTAGCAAGGGCCATATGTTAGAAATGTTTTACATACTGCCACCTAATGGACAAAATATAAATAAATAATTAACTACAGGTCTTCATGCGTCACTGATGATTGTCATTCACTGATAAACCATTATCATAAAATCTATACATGCCTTTTTTTATGTATAAATGTACTTTTATTCAAATAAAATAAAATTTTATTTTATTTAAATAGTTTCTTCACAAGCTAAAATCAAAGTCAAATATGTAAAACGTATTTGTCTATATTTATATTACACTGTACATAATTATAGTGTTTAAATGTCTTTATTCAAACCGAACACAATATCTACACTTCCATGCCATAAATAATACTTTTGTGATATTTCACTATTAGATACACTTAGTAGCTCAAAATGCTTGGGTTTTTATAAACATGATAGTTGGACTGTTTTAAAATACTGGAAACAATCACACTGCTTTGACAGTAAATATTATTAAAATAAATGACTTTTACTTCAGATGAAGTTCAAGTCAGTTGAGAGAAATGTCCACTAGATGGCAGAGAAACCTAGGAGAAACATTGAGGCCCTCAAAATTCATCCCCCTCACACCACAGCAACAGCAAATGGGTCACATGTCTAGTTTCCTAATCATCCAATATCTATCAGATGTATGTAATTTTACAGATATATGCATTCATCAAACCTTTTTTGGTTCCTTTTTCTAATCTGACAGATCAGACAAAATCAGGCCCTGCGAATCAGAGGTTTCCCTCTCGCATACTCAACTTCAGAGCCAAAAATGAATTGCATCAAACTTTGAAATACGAGGTGTGATCTAGATCCCCGGAACCACCAAACTTACTGTCGAACCGTGTCAGATCACATAGTCATTTCAAACCCATCTGAAACAGAACAATAGACACAGCGAGACTTTTTATGAATGTAAGTTTCAATGCTACCACTTCCGCCTCTCTACGGCCACCAGTAACAGGTTTTACTGGAAACCAAAGTTGCCTAACTAAAAGTAGACGTGGAGGCAGTGTAAAATGACAGGGTACAAATGTGACCTTAAAAATACACGACGACTTCTTAGAGTGCTGCTAACTTTCAGTTCAACATCTAGTCCTCCTTACACTTTAGATAATGTAAATTACCATGAACACAGTACTGGACTGGACTGTAAACTGTCATTGCACAGTCATTTAAAACACCTGCTTGCAGTGCCATGTTACAGTGATAGTATGATATGGTATTCTGATGCATACCATGGTGCCCCCCCAAAAAAACAGTACAGGGGTCTAAAAATTAGAATAATATACCATAAGTTCCTGTTGTGCCTGTTACTGTAATATCTGAAAGATGGTGTGCTGCTTTTAGCCGGGAGACCATTTTAAACCAGCTAAGGCTGGTTTAAGATGTTTGTAGAATATCTAGATTTAGCTCACGTTTGATAAATGATTTCGTGAGGGCACTGGAAATCACCTCTGTGTTCACAGATTGATGTATATAGTACAGGCGCGGGCCGCGGCTACTAAACCACATGAATGGGCGATGAGAGGAAGTTCCATAAGACGGTTAAACATGACACGAATAAAGAGGGGAAAACATCTTCAAAAGCGAGGGATTGTAGCGCTTTCTCACACTAAAAGGTTCAAAAGTTGATTTCAAGCTCGTTGTCAAACGTTTCGGGGCGCGTTGCGTCTGCGTCAGATGAACGTCTGTGAGTGTTGCGTCGCGTCTCGTTTGTTCAGCGTCATCGGCGCCGTATGAATAAATAGAAAGAATGAATACCAAAAATACTTGTTTGTATTTCCGTTCGGCTATTTCGGTCAAAACAAGAAAAAAAGTTACTTCGTTTCTGGTGTGCTTATAAAAAATGCCTGAAATAGCACACAGTAGAAGTTGCTGTCAGTTATTGATTGAAAAAGAAACACATATATTCATGAAGGCAACCAAAGACACGCGTTCTTTAAAAGTCAACTACCAGAAACGGGCTATGTGCACCCTAGTTTATCATCTAGGAAGCCAGCACACGGTTTGACACACAGCCAATATGCGCGCTCTTTTCTACCCAGATACAACGCTTAAACGAGGCTTCAGACGTCGCGTTGACAGCCGCGTGGCCACGCCCCCTCATTGTGACGTAGCTGGAACTACTAAGTACGTGACTCGACACAGTAACTAACCACAGACCGGGCCTCGCGTAACGGGTCAAACGCTACGCGGCTGGATAAGAAATAGTTTTTTATACTGAGACTCAGTTACAGGTGAAATTTAGAGACGTTTCTATTATTCTAGGCTCGCCATTCCACGCGAAAACAGCATGTATGTATGCCTGCCATATGGAGCCGTGCATAGCTATTCCAATTAAGTGTCTTTTCTGAAGAGAAACAGGAAGTCAGAAACACTATC
>JAFVLL020041348.1:0-30071 GCA_021397915.2 Tor tambroides | reverse complement strand
GGAGGTTTACCCATTCTTGTCATGGATCTTGTTGATTTCATTTATCTGTATCATAAGTTGTTTCTCCAGCTTGTTGGTGGATAGTGAATTCTCCAACAGCTGAATTTCCAACCTTGATGTCTGATTTAAAACCTAAAAACAATAACATTCCAATAAAAATACAGTAATCCTTCCGCAAAAACACAGACCTTAAAATCATTTAGTAAGTTAATACTAACTGAGCGGTACCTCAGGAGAAGTCATAAACAGGACTGCTATACCACAGTACCATACGGTAGCACTTAGGAACAGTTATTCTCAACCTCAACCTCTTATTTGACAAATCAGCAAAACACAACTGTACTGTGTCTCATTGAAGCACACAAGTCATAAAAAGATTCAGCAACAAAAACATTAGCATGATACTTAAAAAGAGACTGTATGTCTAATGCAGCACTAGTGTTTTTCTTGGCTGTATTTGAGGCGTATTAAAGGGATACACAGAAAAAAAGATTGTTCACTTAATGGAGCGTGAAACGGATCCTGGGAGGAACATACCTGTGTCTCGACATCGGTTAGCTTGCGTGTCTGCTCAGCTGTTTGGGAGAGAAGACTGGTGCCCATCTCTAACATGGCCGCCGTGTGGTTGTGAACGGCACTCTGTTGTAACTGCACTATTTCTGTCTTCATATTGTCTTTGATGTAGCTCTCAATCTGTGGTGACAAGCAAAAAGACCATTTTAGAAAACATACACAGAAGTTTGGACATTTAACCTATGTCTATGAATGTCTTAACAGAAATGTTCTAAGAACACTTTGCTAACATTCCCAGTAAGTTAAAAAGTTCATTCTGAAAGAAGTTCTCTGAACGCTCAGGATGTCCAGTTTTTTTTGGTTTTTTTTGGATTATACGACATTAAGTGAACATTCCATTTCAGCATTTGGCAAAGATTGTTGAAATGTTACTTTTGAATGTTCTCTGAACGTTCTTAAACAGTACAATAGTAACAATTGACAAACATTAGTTCCATGACTGATGTCCTAAAATTTTTAGAACATTTTTAAAAACCATACAACTTCGAACGAAAATTCTATCAACATTATTGGAAGAATATTTGTTCATAACTTTGAGAGAACCTTGCCTAACTAAAGTTCTGAGAATATTCCCTGTTAGCGGTGTTTGCATTATTTAACAAAATAATCAATTTGGCATTTATTGTACAGAAATTTATCACAAAGCCGTTTGCACCTCGCTCTTTCATTATTTCATATTTTATTTTGGTGCGTCAATCTATTAAATTACTTAGTATAGCACTCGCAAAATAGTCTTCTTTATAGCATTTATATTACATTAATCACCAATAGGATAAAAACATAAATGACAATTTGATGATATGACAGTGTATTTCTGATGATCTTAATCATTGTACTTTCCATTGTTATATTTTTAAATTTAATTTGAGTAGTAGATGCTGGTGA
This sequence comes from Tor tambroides, assembly GCA_021397915.2. Taxonomy (NCBI): domain Eukaryota; kingdom Metazoa; phylum Chordata; class Actinopteri; order Cypriniformes; family Cyprinidae; genus Tor; species Tor tambroides. Next base: position 28,613 of record JAFVLL020041348.1, on the reverse strand, counting down.
TTGTTTATGAATTAAACTATCTATCAAACTGTTTAATTGTATAATTGTGACAAATAAGTGATCTTATGTAATTCATGTTCTAGTTATGGGTATATTATGTAAAGTTTTGGTGGAGGTGAAGATTTTGGGTTGTATACAATTGGAAATTGTCCAGTTTTTAGTGACTGAATATTGGCTAATGAATGATGTCGTCAATATAATTAATGATTTAAAAAGTGGGTGGAAGGATTGAATTATTCAACACACTGAAGAAGGCCTTGAGCCGAAACATTGGTGTTTTTATCCTATTGGTGATTAATGTAAAATAAACGCTATAAAGAAGACGCTATATGCGGAGTGCAGATCATGGTCCTATACAAAGAAATTTATCACAAATCAAAGTTTTTCACTGTCAGATTTAAATGGCATTTAAAATGCCCAAAAAGCCAAAACTAAAGTTTAATAAAAAGGATCAAGCTCAGATGACCTCTGAAGCCTGACATAATCCGACACTCCAGTGGCTGTAAAATCCATTCAGAGGTAAAACACACTTAACTTGACAACTCTAACAGTCCTAAAGACACTTTAACACCCAGAGCACATGGAGAGTTTGACAAACTTTTAAAGAGGCCAATAAAACGAAAGGAGACACCATTTCACCACAAGGACACGGGGTAATCAAACCCATTACAGTTATGACTTCCTTTAAAAAAAGACAGTAACTCTTTAAAGAAAGGATATTTCCATGTTGGCACCATTTTAAAGGAATTTCTTATCTAAGCCTCTTCATGATGACCTGGAGCGGCTCAGTTTTAAAGAAACTTAAACAGAGCAGTAACACAAATTCTCGAAGAGTCAGTCTTAAAGGTAGGTGGAAGCAGATGTAGGTCGTTTGTTCAGAGAGGAAGAGATGTAGATATCTAGCTACAGGAGACGCTTGGGTTTATCATGAAGGCTTTCATTCTAATCTTCTAGCTGGAGAGATGACAAGACCAGAACAAGCATTAGAAACACAAAGACTACTTCTGTTGATTAAACCTCAAGAGATGACCACTGACACACTGGTCTTTAGAAATGATTAGAAATGACATCTGGGCTCGTTACTTACCATCAGTTTCCAAACCTTGCGCTTCAGCTGAAATCCATCACTACTGGCTAGAGTTCAATTTTTATTTTTTTTTGGCGGTATCATTTGATATTGTATAAAATTGTACATGCTCATTTTGATCTCATGTAGATCATCTCAACACTCACTGAAAGTTATTCTTTAAAATCGCTTATAATTTAATAGCATGATTAAATGTAAAAATTATTTTTTAATTATGTTATTGTGTATTTTTATAAAAACATTTACATTTAAAAATATCATTAAATTATTAGTATTTTTAATTTAATAATGTATTCAGTATATCAACAGAGTTATATAAATATAAAATTTTAAAGAATCAAAAATATAATTCGCATTTTATCGGTCATCGCATTACAATTATCTGCTTATTATCAGAAAAAAAAATTAACGTCAGTTCATCCCTATGCAGAACTGTACTGTATGCTTCACTCTTAAACTTGTGCAAGCTGTGAGGTGCAACTGGTTCATATGTACATCAGGACACGTCACTAAGTGAAATCTATACACCCTGATGTGTGACGGAAAATATCTGGCTGCAAGACACTTCAGCAAATCGACAGTGACAACAGAGTCGCCCACTCCATTTTTTCCGCAATTCCAGCGGGCTGCGTTGCTTCACTTATTACAACATGAATGATCCCTAGTGAACCCATTGAAGAGAGCAGACCTACAGGGAGCCAAATTGTAACAGGACTCTCCATGACTTGTCAGACCCTTTGTCCTGTTCAATTGCAGTCCAAGGACCCGATTGTCACCATGCTGTGGTTTTATGGGTTTCAATGGCATTTCAATGAACAGTTTTAACATATTTATTGCTGCTTTAGTCTTTCCATCAAGTTTGCTTCGTTCTATAGTTCAAATCAAGAAGTGCTGTTCAGTAACAAAGAGCCAAACTCAGCACGCACTATAAGCCTATAACGAATCACTTGGCACAGCAAAGCACGGTTGTTTAGAAAATGGAAGTTGTGGTTGAATAAGAGAAATCGGCTGTAATTTCAAAGTTTGGAGCACTCCAGCTTATGACTCTATCCAGAGATGAAAAAAAGTTGGGATTGAGATATGAAGTCACTGTGATATAGATGTTAGAATATGAAAAACAAGAAAGGAGAAACCAAATGAAAGGGTGTGGAAAGCTATCTCTTCACTTGCCAACATAAAAAATGACATCCGTACACCAAACAGCTGGGAACACACAGTCAGAAACTCAAAATTCAACCCGTTACTGCTTTAGCCACTAGCAACCTGTCATGTAGAATTAAGATTGCAGACTAATATTCCTTCTTGGCAGTGATTATAAAGCCAATGCCGTTGTTCCGATTACTTCAGTACATAATAAGTGATTGTGAAGCAAGTTATACAGATACAAGTGTCTCTGTACAATAAACAGTCAAAGCTTGATGGAACTGATTGGAAGGAATACAAAAGACCTATAACACTGCAGGCATTAGACACGTTTTTAGCTGCAATTCGATCAGTAGTTTTGCCGAGACATTTGAACTATGTCTCCAAAATGACATTATGTGTCTTCCATTAAGCTCTCTCTATGGATAAAGTGTTTGACTCTAATCCAGTTTAAGAGGCAACGGAGGTTTGAACTCTGAAACAATGTTGGCTGAAGCTTTGAGTGTGAGTTAAGTCACCTTCAGATGGGTGTGGATGCTATTCTGGTGGCCTGGAGAAACATTAGCCTAGACTAGAGAGTCTTTGCTTAGACTTTCTGAGGGAATTTCAGTTGTGTCATGCTCTAAACTAGCGGGTGTCCTGCACGGAACAAATGAAGGAGAATCAAGATTACGCAAACAGAAACTTTGTGTAAAAATATCAGAGGAAGCAGTAAAGGGCTTTAGTGGGTGTATGGTTATTCCCACTTCCATTCACAAATAAACGTGCCTACCCAAAGACAACAGATGAGGTATAGAAAGAGAAATATCATGGTTTTTTTTTTTCAATTGGTTTGAGTCATTTAAAAAAAGCATACTAGTGTTGGTAATGACAAATAAAATCAAATGTAATGATGAAAGTGAACCTATGTTGAGCTAAAGATAAATAATAAAAGAAAAACATTGAAACAGAATGAGACATGTCACCTGCACTTTGTCTCAAAGGCACATTCACACTGCAGGAGTTTGATAGAACAGAGTGCGATCAAGTGTAGGACCCTGTCGAACCCGTTGCACCTGGGGGATTGGCTTACATCTCACAGCTGCCCACCAGCAGAGGGTCATGCCAAATGAGTCAAGGTCAGCCATATCAGCACTCAAAAATCTGACCCGAGAGCAGTCACGTCTATATCGATATCACTATGCCGTTTAAAGCCTGCAAAGTTTACCGCTTGACTTGCAGATTGATTGTGTTTATTTGCAAAGTGCACTGATGTGAGAAGGTGAACAGGGCTGCTCTACTGAGTGATGTTCAAGAGGCCCAGATTTAAGAGGTCAAAATGTTCTATTTGAAGTTGTGCTTTTAAAACATTTCACATTCTCCAAAACTGCAGCAAATATGTAAAACATTACAAACCATAACTAAACTTAATAAGTGCTATTTTTCACATTTTAAAAATAATAGTGAAACAAACTATGAAATAGAAGTACAGTAAGAATGAATGACCAAAAATGTCAACAGAAATACATTTTTTCATTTTCTATTTTTTTAACAGTATCAATAGCATTATTGCAGTAATGTATTTGTTTGTAAGTACTGTATTGATAGTAACATAACTGCATTCACTTCATAATAATACTAGAAAATAAAACTGTGATTACCCATTGGTTCTGATATTAAGAATAAATTAGGCTTTTAATAACAACACTGAAGGACAAATGATAATGATTCATTTAATTTTAGTTTGTATTTTCAATGAAAAAAAATGTATCAATTACAAGAAAGATTAATTCAGCCAGGTAAGAAAAACTGTCTGTTATGGTGCACAGTTTTCCCCCCTTTTTTCTGAATTTTTTTTTAAATTTAATTTTTGTTATTGAATACATTTGAAGTAATAATAATAAAAAAAATTGAAGAAAAGAAATATATGCAGGTATCACAATTTAAGTCCTTCAGACAAAAGGAAACACTCCTTCCCAGAATCATAAAAATATACATTACTCAAGCTGTGGAGGTGACAAAGGGGTTTTACCCATTTAGAGCGCCATAACACCCAACTTGCTTAAAGAGCCACTAAATCACCCTTCTGTGTGCTGAAGAAAATCACCCAACAGAACGGAATATCTCCCTAACTGCTAGTTGACACAGGACTGTAAACATTTAGGGCTTTGTGAATTACAGGTCGGGTCACATGATGAACATTGAGGTCAGTGATAACGACTACGGCTGGTGCCGTGACGCCAAGCTCTGGCTCTCTTACTGCTGTAGTGGCGCGATCAGCCCTGTTTCTGTCCAACATGGTTTATGGGAGTTTTTGAGAGTTCAAAGCACTGTTATGAGTCTGTTAATGCTAAAACAGTCTGTTTAAATAAACAATCAACTACAATAAGCTTTTATAAACCATACTGGACAAATAGTTCTATGCTTGATAAATTGTATACTCAAGTATCTTGCAGGGCAATTCTTTTTTAGACACATTTCTCTTCGAAATGAGATTTTTTTTTTGCTGTAAAGCATTCAGTTACACACAGAGAGGGTTGAGGATATAAATCAACAATATATTTGCAATTACACTATAATATATTCCTGTGATGGCAAAGCTGAATTATTGGCATCATTACTCCAGTCTTCAGTGTCACATGATCCTTCAGAAATCAGTGCTCTAGAAACATTTATTATTATTATTATTATTATTATCAATGCTGAAAACAGTTGTGTTGCTTAATATTTTTTTGTGGCAACCCTAATTCATTTTCCCCCATGATTCTTTTTTTGAATAGAAACTTAAAAAGAACAGCATTCGTTTAAAATAGAAATCTTTTGTAGCATTATAAATGTATCTACTGCCACTTTTGATCAACTTAATGCAGTCTTTCTGAATAAAAGTATTATTTCTTAAAACGTAAAACAACTTTTAAATGGTAGGGAAGTTGTGGCCTAATGGTTAGAGAGTTAGACTCGTAATCGAAAGGTTGCGAGTTCGAGTCTCTGGCCGACAGGAACTGTAGGTGGGGGCGCTACTGTAACTTTAGCGCTCTCTCCACCCTCAATACCATGACGGAGGTGCCCTTGAGCAAGACACCGAACCCCTAATTGCTCCCTGGGTGCTGGAGCAATGGCTGCCCACTGCTCCCGGTGTGTGTGTGTGTGCATTTGTTCACTACTCACTGTTGTGTGTGTGCACTTGGATGGGTTAAATGCAGAGCACCAATTTTGAGTATGGGTCACCATACTTGACAATACGTCACGACTTTCTTCTTTTTCTTAGTGTATACATTGTCTGTAAATACTGTTTTGCAAGTCAATTCACAGTATTCAGTTCAGTATAAATGAACATTAGAAAGTTGTTTCAAATATAATAACAGGGTATATGTGCACGCATACTTAAATATCCAATATCGACAGATTTTTAAAAATACACAATACTGTCCACTGATATGGTAAGGTAAAGTGAGATGTATCACAGCACTTGGAAGTGAAGCTCAAGCTGGTCAAGTGAGGTCTCACAGGGAAAACCCTGGGCTGAACCTGGTTTATCTCTTCTGTCTTGTTCTGAGTGGTACAGCAAGACCCTCTGACGCTTGTGGCTACTGGGAAGAGTGATTGCTGCTTGTGCAAATTAGCATCTATTACTACTGTATCTGTAATTAGGGTTAAATTAGCAGCACACTCACATTGTTATTTAAGACCAAGTTATTGCAAAGCTAGAATTTACTCAGTGACCATGTATATAGACAGTTTGTGCTCTTGGACATGACTTCCATCACATCATGCAAGATTGTTTCTTCACCAAACCACACAGGTTTTGTTTTGCGCAGGGTCTATATGATCTTGTGAAGCAGTGAGTTATATAATGCAATTGAGCGTTAGACAGATGTTGTGCTGTAATGGCTAAAGCCGGGCACACAGTTAACCTTTACAACCTCGATTCCCAGGGCTAGTTTACAGACTCTCACTCAATCACAAGCACTCCTTCAAGGAACTCTCTCGCTCTCTCCCACACACACAAACATACTCAAGCACACCATGTGAAACATTCACAGAGAAATATATAGCCTCTTCTCTCTTACAATGTGAAAACCACATTCTTGCTCCTTGCAATTCAATATGATTTTCTAAAGCTCAAAGAGTCAGAAGACACCTACTGTAAATATTGAGATACTGTACACTACTGTTTAAAAGTTTGGAGGGTTTTTTTAACCTTGAAAGAAATGAATTTTTATTCAACAAGGATTAAAAAAAGTGATCAAAAGTGACAGTTAAGACATTTACTAAAGTTACTAAATATTCCTTTTTCAAACAAATGCTGTTTTTAAACTTTCTATTCATCAAATAATCCTGAAAAAACCCATTAAACTGTTTTTAATACTGATAATAAAAAGATATGATTCCAACGAACCGATGAGCACTAAATCAACATATTAAAATGATTTCTGAAGGATCACAAGACACTGAAGACTGGAGTAACTGCTGAAAATTCTGATATGCCATAAATAAACAGCAGTAAATTACATCTTAAAATATATTACATCAGAAAACTGTTATTTTAGATAACAATAATAATATTTCTTAATATTACAAATAAATACAGCTTTAGATTGAGTAAGAGACTTCTTTCAAAAACAATTAAATAAAAATCTTACCAATGCCAAACTTTCCACGTTCATTTACAATGAAAGTGAATGGGGACCATAGAATTTTTTTAGTGAATAGTGAGTTAAATTTCAGTCTGTTTCTCACACAAAGATATCAAATGAACAGAAAAAGACTTCAAATATTGTGCTAGACTTTTTAGACCTGTCCCAAATCACATTCACTGTATGAAAAAGCAGTCTGAACATTCTTTAAAACTTTCCTTCAGTGTTATATGAAAAAAAAGCCATGTGAGTTTGCAACAACTACAACCCTTTAATATGGAGCTGTGAACAGTTTTCATAGTTAGGGAACGATTCTAAGCTTGGTTCATCATTGGAAAGTGTGACCACCATCAACCAATGAGAACAAACCAATCAATTTGCCACAGATGGCAAATGGATCTATATTCAACTGTATTCATTTCACTAAATTATTTTTATCTGGATACTTCGAAGGCTACAGTTTATATACGCAATGTAAATCTAAACCAAGCATCTCCCAAACAATTTAAAGCAGTGCCCGGGTGCCATGGCACAGTCAGCCATGTTGTAATTTCAGTTTGTCAGCGGCAGTAAAACATAACATTTTGAGAACTGGCATATTCCCAGCTGGAGTTGTTTTCTATTACAAATCCCTGAGATATTTGGGGTATATTTGGGTCCCTCGTTGCAGAGCTCCAGCCAGGCTTGATATTTCAATTCCAATAAAAAAGCTCATTTTAATGCATGATTGTGGAAACCTTTGATTGTTACGTAAGTAGGCTACTAATTTCTGTGTCAGATATGGTTTGAAACTTTAGATAGAAATCTAAAACATAATATGGTTGTTTTAAAACAATGCAGAGGTTATATTAAAGTCTGTGGAGGGTATTGAACTGAAAAATATTTAAGTGAAATCCAAAAAGAGGTAAATGTAATATGCCAATTGGATGCACAGAAACACAATATCAAAACAAAATCAACACTGGTCAAAGCAGCCATCACAATCTAAACATATGACTTAAAAAAAAGAGAAAAAGAAAAGGGAAAAAATGCAAATCAGACTTTACAGAAACAAAATAAGGTTTAGGAAAATATGACTACGTGTCTCTGTCTTAACACACCTTTTCCTACCTTATGTGTGTGTATGCACACACACACACACACACACACACACACACACACACACACACAAATTGTTCATATATATTATTATTACATAATTTTTCATAGATTATTTATACACAGACACAAAAAGCTAATAAATGTATACAGTTAAAAAAAACTAACAAAAAAAATCCACAAATGTCTCACAATATTAGCAGTGATCACAGAAGATGAGTTCATCCAATGCTAATGCATTAAAATGGATTGATATATTCAAGATTACATTGCTTACCAAAACACAGCATGAATAAACAATGATGCCAAGAGGGCTGGTAACTCTATCTGCACAAAGTCATTGCCAAATGAGTTTTTGCAGGGAGGATAGATCCCCTACTAGCACATAGACTCAACTTTAAACACTGAAGCAACTCATAAATCCATAATATCTTAATCATTGATCACCTTTTGGAAAGCATGAGCCCTGTGTTCTTTCAACTCATTCATTTTCATCTGTCCAGACACCAAAGGCAATTGTAATTGATACGTTCTCTTATATAAATACCACAAACACAGAAAAAGAGCCCATCTGATGAGAGCGCTGATGTGGTGCACCAAACCCAATAAAGCAGAGAACGCACTGGAGGTTAACTAAAGCAAAAAGGAATTAATTTTCGATATCTTGTCTTAAAAACATGAAGTTACGTGTGGGACAGAAAGAAGATGGAAAGGCTGTTTGCTTTGACTCAGTGAGAGATGAGAAGACAGCTTCCAAGAGAAATGTTTGCTTTTGTCTTTTTTGATTTTGGTAGCGTGAAGAGGACATGTGCTTGTTATTATTATCAATAAACTGTAAATGGATTTTTAGTGTCTGTCTAGACAAGTCTTATTTCATCTTTATAAAGTGATTGCTCATTCTAGAGCCCAATATACTGTAAATGCTGCACAAATACAAAACAAAGGTGTTTCATCAATGACAGGCACTTTTATGTCCAAGTGGTTGATTTTATGATTTTATATTTTGATTATAGGTATAAAACAATTTTTTTCTACTTTTTAAATATATTTTTTGTTTAAATAAATTTTTGACTTTCAATTCTGAATTATGAAAATGTCAAATTATGAATTTTTAAATGTATGGAAATATTTAATATGCGTGTGTGTGTGTGTATATATATATATATATATATATATATATATATATATATATATATATATATATATATATATAAATATATTAATAAAATTAAATTCATTTCTAATTAAATTTCATAAATATAATTAACATTAAGGATAATTAAAAAGCAACATTCAGTTGCGTCATTATATTTTTAGGTATAAGAAAACTAGCAGTACAAGTCATATAAACTTAAATTATATTAAACCAACGTTTAAAAAAAGGCTAAATCTCATGCAACTTAAAAAAAAGAAGTTAAAATTAGTTAAATTAATCTGATGAGTTAAAGTAATGGAAAAACACATTGCCATGATCTTGATCTTTTTTTTGTTGTTGTTGGTTTTTTGTTAGATATTGTTTGTAGGCAATTTAAATAAACTAGTGACTGTAAGAAAAGTGTTTTGAAGGAATCACAGAGTCAAAAGTGTCCATAGTTAAAGAAATACCCTCAAAGGCCCACAAGTGTAAACCCTGATAACCCTGCAACAGCTTTCAAAAAAAGAAAAAAAAACTCCTTATCAGTTTGCAGATACACATACTGTTAAGGGAACACCATATAGCATTAACTGGATTTATATTCACTCTGCATTTCTCATGTGAAATCATGTTGACAGTGGAGAAATATTTTCCAAATGAGATTGTGTATGACTGTATATTTGCTCAAATGCTCAAATTACAAGACCCCACTCATATCTCTTTTGCCAAAGTTGGTTTTTCAAATTACTGTGATTTCCTTGAATTACCCTGATTAATTATGTGCATCTGGACATATGGGAGAGGAAATGTCAGCATTTACCCGACCCTCGAAAAAACAAAGGAAACAACAAACAAACCGCACTGGAAACCAATGATTTGCCCTATACCAGCCCTAGAGCAGACCTCAGATTTCCAAAAATGAGAACTGATCATGGGAACTTCTTTGCCACGATGGATCACAGGAGGAATGTGACTTTCAATGGCCTGGTAATCCCCTTGGAAACGCTCTACCCAGTATGGAATCACACAGGGACATTGAGGAACATTATCTCAAAAATGTTTGGAGAGAGGTGTCTATTCCAGAATCTATTTTGAGGAGAACCTTCCCAAAGAATCATTTCCTTTCAAGGATATCCATGCCTATATAAAATTCAGAATGTGGTGCATTTGATAAAGACCACATAAATGATCCAGCGAGGCTTTCAAGACAATATTATGTCAACCGCAGTTACAATGATGTCATTTAACTATATGAAGGAATTACAACTGCAAGCTCTCATCCTGCATGGCCCATTTGCACGTAGTCTGGACACTTCTCGGATTTCTCACATCAAAACTTGGCCATGGGGCACTGATTGCCTTATTCCAAACAGTGGGCAAGGGTGAGGCATGCATCACTGTTGCCATGGCGCGTCTGTCCTGGTACTTTAAAAAAAAAGACCTCTCCAAAGCACACAGCAGAAGCATCCAAGTGGGGAACTGCACAGACAGCTAGTGCAGAACTCAGAACAGCAAGCTAGAAGTGTTGTGTACAATGTGGATGACCGGCACTTTATCTACCTTGTTGAGCTTGGCATGATGTATATGACCTATAACAGATGTGTTTGCTGTGGAAATACTGTATGTATGTGCTCACTGCAACTTATCACACGGCAAATCAGGAAAATACAGCATTTTAACGCAATGTACTGGCAGCTCTATGAGGCTTTATATGGCTGCCAAGGTATTTGGGCAAATGTGAAAGAAGTCATGCTGAATTTGGTTGTCTGCTTGTAATTCCAAACATGACCAAGCTAATCACAAAAAAAACCAAACGGACAGTCCCCTGCTGTCCAAGCTATCCGAGTATGGACATATCTGAGTAAATCATACAGAGACAACATGCTGGAATTTATTTTAAGCAGAAAGGATAATTCTGATGACTGTAAACTAAACTAAACTAAACTAAACTAAACTAAACTAAACTAAAATAAAATAAAATACAGCATTATTAGTATTGAATAACTGAATAAAGCAATAATAACAATGAATGAATGAATGAATGAATGAATTATATTTATTTTGGTATAATTTTTACTATATATTTACAATGTATCTAAAGTACAGAAATAATTTTCAAAAGAAATAAAAAACAGGGAGAAAGCATAAAAAGACACATTATAAAAGAACATAAAATGAATGATGCATATACAACATGCCAATAAAGATACTACTTTCCTCCTTTTTTTCCCCAGGACTTTCTCTTTTTTGGTGTCTCAAGGCATCAGTACAGTTTGTTTCCAATGCAATGGTCTGATGATTTATTATTTTTCTCTGTAAAAGTGCATAAAATTGTGCATGCATATACACTGCATACATAGAAAGACAGAAATCAGCCCAGAGATGACAGGCATCCCTTCTGAACTCTATATGGGCAGCCCGGCACAGATGGGGACTTGCTGCCTCACTTGTGGCATTGTGTTGTCACACTATTCAACACTGTATAATTTAGAGGCCCCTTTTGTGTCTGTGCAAGTTGTTTTGTGGCCGAGCAGAGGGAGGGAAGAGGAGAGAAAAAAGGAATACAAAAATAGAGTGACGGGAGGAAAGTGTGAGGGAGTAGAAGAAAGACTTTTGCATTGGTAGACAAGACCATAAATAACTCGTATAAGAGAAAACGATTAAACCAGGTCTATCCACGCAAGCCAGCACGCACTTCAACAGCTATTAGTGTGGCTCTGTGCATGTTGCATGTATTCCACCTCTCAGATGAGCACAGGAACAGATCTGTAAATGACACATGGGTGTCAAAACACTGACACGCAGAAGATCAGTCTTATAGACACAAGCCAGAGATCCGTTCACACACACTCTTCATTCAGTAATGCACTATCCTCATGCATTCTCTCAAGCATTTTAAGAGGAGTGCGGAACAAGATGTGGCTTCTTGCCAATGCCTGATGGTTGACATCTATGCTTTTAATATTCCTTTATCTCCACTGTGCTTTTAGCTTTATATTATGCTGAATTACAGACATCATGAAATGGTTTGACTAGCGCGCAGTGTTGAATTTGAGAGAGATGTTTGCTCCAGCAGTGTTTGGAAAACCTGTTTAGAAGCAAATCATTACCTTTGTAATTCCTTTTGATGCAGAAATTACCACTAATATCACTTTCGCCCCAAGAGGCGATTAAAATACTCAGTGAACTGAGTCAAGACCTTACCTGTGCAATTAATACTTTAAAGTGCCTCCAATACAAGGGTAACTGAATGTAAATTACACACAGTTACTACTTATTGAAGCTGCAGCCGTTTTCCACCTCTGATGGCATAATGTGGAACGATCTTTGACCCGCTACTATTAACCACCGGTTCAGGTTGCTTTCAGATTGATGAGAGTGAGGGAGGAGGTGAGGGGCTTATATCGCCGTCTTCTGCAATTATACGCAGTCCTTCCTGACAGCCACACCCCTGGTACAAGGTGGAATGTGAGAAGCCTGGACGAGGGCCCAGACAAGGCAAACATGATGCTGGCCAGGGTTCAGATGAACCCCAGAGGGGCGGGGGATGTGAGGGGCTGTGGGTGTCACATCGTTTGTGGCCGAAAACCGCTAAACCACAACGCAGACATAATATCCAACCACATGCCGCTTAGGTATGAAGCACGCGATTGTTTCTTGTGCCTCCGTTAAAACTTAAGAAAACAGTTATTGAAAATCAGGACATGACGGCAAAGTCTCCTCTAATGGAAAACGGCTGCAAACATGCTGCTACTCTGCAAAGGTATATTTTATAGGATTAGTTCAAACAAAGATGAAAATTCTGTTATCAGTTAATCACCTTCATGTCGTTACAAACCTGTATGACTTTCTTCTATGAAACACGAAAAGAGAAATGTAAAGAATTCTGCTGGTCGCTTTTTGCACTGAATGGGGAGTGAAGCTTTCAAGTTTCAAAAAGGACAGAAATGCGCCATTGAAGTATCATGAAAGTGGTACATACGATTTATGCTCTATATTTCAGTTCTTCTGAAGCCATCTGATTGCTTTGTGTCAGGAATAGACTGAAACTTAAGTTGATATTAGCTCTCATTTAAACATTCATTATAGAGGTAGCTATATAGAATATGTGATTCTTGGATCCTTTGAGTCGGATCAGTTTCAGTTCACAAAATGGATTGGAACGATTCATCTATGAATTGGACCGAATCAATCTTCAAGTACAGCTCACTGAATAAATGATTCAGTTACAGTGTTTAACAGTTCACTGGAACAAACATGGCAGGTTTATTGGCGATTGGCATTTATTATAGCTTAAATTTCAGCCTTTTCCCCCACAATGCTTTCATATGACATCAGAACACTTGGAATACAGCAAACAAGTCATATGAACCACTTTTTTTTATGAAACTTTACTTTTTAAGCTTGAAAGTATGTTCCTGTGGGGACTAATTGCATGTAAAAAACTATTAATTCAATTTTCCTTCACACAGCTTAAAGGTCTTTGCACACTGAGTCTGAAATTCTCGTCTGAAATATTCGCACGTTAAAAAATAAATACGACCTCACGTTGTGTCAATCACGTAAACACACTGCCTCCGAAACTTTCGCCCATCATAAAAAAAATTCGGACCAGGTTCGATTTTCTGCATTTTCACATACGTAGCATTCATTTTGATAGGAAAGTATGAAGAAAAAAAAAAAAAAAAACGGAAAATTGGATACGAAAATGTTGGACTCAGTGTGCAAGGACAGAATTTCATTTTTGGGTGAACCATCCCTCTAAAGCCCCCAAAGGTTTGAAGACGAGTTTTCTGGAGCTATCTTGCACCATCGCTTGTAAGCCGTTACAGTTACAGACCAGTTGAAAACATAGGTTAAGCTTACAGACCAATTTATCTTTTTAATGGAGATCATAATGTAAGATTGGCGTCAGTTAACTTAATATGCGCTTTCACCGCATTGTGCAGCTCATAAAAAATATTCAAGAAAAAAAAAAAAGAAAAGAAAACTGATAAAACAAACTACTCCCTGAGTTCTGGCAGGGATGTATCTAGTAAGAAGCAAGACCTGTGGCTCGGATACAGCACAAGTGTTACAAAAACCTTAATGTGAGAATGATAAGAGAAAATATATTTCATCCAAATACTCTGTCCCACACAATTACACACACACACATTTTTGATTTCCTGTTCTTTCTTGACTCAGTCTTCTTTCCTTTTCCCATAGGGAGGGTTACATTATTGCTCATTACTTATCTGCCTCTCTTTGTTCAACAATTTTGCAGTTTGGCTCAAGAGTCATCCATAGCACTCCATCCACTGATCTGATGTTTTGAATTGATTTCATGGAAAAGTTGATGTATTTAAACACTAGATAAGCTGAAATATTGGTCTTGAGACCTCAAGCTAACTGGGACCAATGAAGACAGTCATTCCTAAAGCAACAGCTGCAATAGGACCCCACTCAGAAGTAGCACATAATGGGTCATGCAGGAAATCCCATCCTACCGAGACCTTCTTCTCTCCTTATATATAGATATACTTTGTATAAGTGTACATTTAGTCAAGCTAAGAAATTCTCATCTGCTTTAAGGATCATAGACATATTATTTACGCATTCTTAATTATTCAAACTGCTAAATTACGTTTCTAAACTAGTTGAGGAGCCAAACCAAAAATCCTGACTGGACAACGAATATGTAAAAATATCTGAAAATCTCTAAAATCAATGGCACGCTTGCACTGTTTCAAAATGTTATTAATTACACTAGATGTCAAATACTGGAAAGAAAAAAAATCTTTAACAAAGCACTTGAGAAAAGAAAAAAAAGAACAACCTATGTTAATCACACAAAGTTTAAAAAAAAGAAGCTCACACATACAGTGGAAAAGAACAAGCTCAGGTTTGAAAAATGTCCATGTCTATTTCTTGTCCTAAACAATTTTAACAAAAAATACCATATTTGAATAAAAAAATTAAAGGGATATTTTTAATGCCAACAGTAACACCATTTTCCAAAGAAAATACTCCAGGGCAACACTAATGCCAAAAGATATAACAAAACATTCTCATTTTTATTCAGGACACATTAACTTTTAACCTGAGGCCATTTTTGGAAAACCAAAAGCCCAAAACACCTAATGTAAATAAAATGACAATTAAATTCACATTAATCCTAAAGCGAGTGTGCACCAGAGGGCAATTCATTAAAGTCACAGATGGAAATTTGACCTCATAAATACATTAAGCGGCCTACAATGAGGCGGCAGAGAGTTAGGTCCATTTACAAAATTAGGAAGACATTAAGTGGCCAATTCATTTGGGTTTAGGGTATACATTTCAGGGGGTTTTCTCTGCCCTTTATCAAACAGACATTGCTGAGTTAGCCTAATGACCCAGATGAAATCTGTTGGGGCAAATTACTTCGAAAAAGCAGCATAAAATATTAAGAAATCATTTTAAAAATTGCTAGGAAAAAACAACGTTCAGTGCAAGTTTTTATTTTTTTAAAGAAATGGTGACAGCAGTGTATTGTTTTCGTATTTATTCACCCCAGTTTTGCTTTCACCTCTCACAAGTATTACATTTGGAGCAGTAACATCTCTCTGTGGTGCTCAGATAAACGTGGCACTGTTCTGGTGCGTGTAAAAGCTATGAAACAGGAAGGAAGAGCTTTTTAGTCGGCTAAGTGAACGTTTACTCCGCTTCACCCAGCTTGTTGCTTTTGGCTGCTTCTATCAGCAAAATAAACTCTGATATAAAGGAAGTCACCCCTAAAATAGCTCAGTCCTGCTTTGGCTTTTTAGACATGCTGTGTGGCCGAGTGAGGGCCCACAGTCTTCATGAATACCCTCAGTGAAGGAAACCCTCTTGAGCGCTGGGATTAACCTTTCCGTTTCACTCAAGTCACCAATATCCAAACTGAGGGTCGAGCAGAACAATGGGAATTTCACAGGGCCAGGGTTCGAATGTGTGCTTTTAAATCTAAAGTGCTACTTGGCAAGATGCACTATCCTCAGAAACATGAGCTCGGAAAAAAGTTTTCTTTGAACACCGAGTGTGAAGATCCAGTCTTCCAGTCCCCTGACGACTCCCACATGTGACACGGCAGAAGCTTGAGCTTTGTCCAAAATGGACCTCAGGCCCTACTGACAGACTGAATTCCATCGGCTTTAGAGACAATCAGACTTTAAGACATTTATAGTCTCTAATAGAACATTTATGAAACATTTATGCTTAAGGGAATAGTTCACCCAAAATGACAATTTTGTTGTTGTTTTAAAATTATATCCTCAAAGTAAATACAGTGCCCTCCACTAATATTGGCACCCTTGGTAAATCTAAGCAAAGGTGGCTGTGAAAATAAATCTGCATTGTTTATCCTTTTGATCTTTCATTCAAAAAATTCACAAAATTCTAACCTATCATTGAAGTAAAACAATTGAATGTGGGGAGAAAATCTCATGATAAAATAAATGTTTTTTCTCCAATGCATGTTGCCACAAAGAAATTTAAGAATTTCTTATTATTATAAATGTTGAAACCAGTTGTGTTGCTTAATATTTTTGTGAAACCTGTGATACATATTTTCAAGATTTTTTGATTAACAGAAAATGTTCAAAAGGACAGCATTTATTTGAAATAAGAAACTTTTGTAACATTATAAATGTCTTACTGTTCATAAATCTAATGCATCTTTGCTGAATAAAAGTATTAATTTCTTTTAAAAAATGGATCCATTTCACTTTGATTATATGAAAACAAACAGTCAGGACATTGTGTTCCACAGAAAAAGTTAAGTCATGGGATTGGAACGACATGAGGTTGAGTAAATGATGAACTATCAACTTAAAATTGTGATTAGATATCCAAGGAACTGGATAATACCTTTCTTTGCCCTACTCTCATGTTTAAAAGCATCCCTTCATTAAACAGCTGATAGTTTAAGCATTTGAGATTAGCAGAGGATAGCTAGCTACATCCTCAAGTGGTCCGTTTCCCGTAACAAATGATAAAAGATCACAGTCAATCCACAAAAGTCTCCCTCTTTGGACCATGCCTGCATCTGGGATAATCCTTGGACAAACAGAAGCCACCTTTGACTGGACAAGAATGTTATCGGGATACGCTCTTCCCCCGGCACAGCAGAATTCCACAGTGAATGTATATCGACCCCACACAGACCCCTCCGCACCTTCAACAACAGGCCAGTCACTATCTGCAGTCTTTCATCAGCCTACGGCTTGAGTGGTATTAAGAATTACTCCGCAGTCACGGCTCACTTGATTAAGACAGATAGACCAGCGCAGGACACTTCATCTTCTGTCCGATGAAATATGTTAACTGCATCCTCATGTTAAGCACAATTAGCCTGAATTAGGCCTGTGCCTCATAGCTCATTCCACTAAAACAAGCTTTCTTGTGATATCCATCCTGTTACATTTCAAATACAAAAAATATGACTTAATTCCTTAAGTAGAGCTACTGAACAAGACAACCTTTCTCTGTCAAGATCTATTAACATCGTCTAATCGAAGTAAGGTACAGTATGTTTTTTCCTGCTTAAAGTCTCAGTGAGGAGGAAAAGTGACATTACTAATGTTAGCAGATGTGCTTATACTCCTTTCACTATATTTTATGGTAAGCCACTTACTCACTGGTGTAGAATTCAGACTGCATGAACTGCCAAATTGCTTTTTTATGAACTCTGACATACTGAAACGTAGTATGTCTTTTGATAGCGTGCATGTCCTGGTAAAAGGCTTTTATTTTTCTTTCTTTCATTCTTTTGTTTTTAACCATTGCACCATAATATTATTTCAGCTGACTATGTCTAAAATGGAGCCAAGCGAGATTTTGTTTTCCCTTTAAAAAAGGATCTTACAAGTGTCTGCAAATACTAATCTGTAGCTGTTTTATATCCATCAGTATAATTAAGTTGGACGGCGTTGCAAAATGAAGACGAGAATGGAAATGCTGAGAAAAGCAAGTGGGATTTGACCATTTGGAAGGAACCCTTTAGATCAATTAGAATGATGTTCATGTTGCAGTCATGACTTTTACTTAAAAGCATCATGTTAGATTGTTTTTAAAAATTAGACAAGAGCCACCCATTCCATCATTACGTAAAACAATGAGTCATCACCTCTATTCAACAAATATAAACCGAGCATGAAACAGGTTACACTATAGAACCAACAGGTTTACATTCAGTGTACACTATCCTTGAGAAAATAAAAAGAAAGAAAGAGAAAATTGAGTTTGAGAAATCTAAATGACATTGTTAAGGACAATTAATTCCAAACTCTTCATGCAATCCATTATATGTGTTAAAAGTTCAGGTTATGTTTTATGAAAATAAACAGATAGATTCAAATAATTAATCTCAGACTACTCACCAAGATCACAATACTGATAAATAAGAGTGTGTTATAGATAAATATGGTTTGTTTGTCTAATGAAAGTGACAAAGTCAATGTTAGATGAGTTATCCACGCCAAGAACCCTTTGGTTGTTTCTGTAGGTGTTTCTGTTTGAGAAGCAATTATCATTAACTACTTGGTGACTGACCAGTATGGTACAACCATTATAATTGAACTACAATAATTATAGTGAAATAAAAATTTAATTATGTAGTAATGTAAACGATCAAGCACTTTTCTTTTATATAGGAGTGAATAAAATTGCTACACAAATGCATGCACCTATCTAAACAAATGATTTTTAAATAAATATCTATATATAGTGAAGTCCAAATGTCTGAGACCACGAATGGAAAATGCTACTATTTACTTTTTAATAATTTAAAATATATTACATATAATAAAATAATTATTTTAAACAAATGCCAGCTTTTTAGGTTGTTCTCAGATTTTTAGAAGTTTAGTAAATATGTTTTAATCAAATAAAACTTTTTTTTTTTGTCTGCTGCATAAATTTAATTCCCATCAACTTTGCTGCTTAAAGTTTATGGAAAACATCATCTAGGGTGGATTGTACTGGGAGGGGGAACAAGCTGATGCTTTTAGAAACCATTAGAAAGCCATGCTGATATCTGCCAGGACAGTTAAAGCTTATCCCATAATAGAAGGATAGATCCTCCTCGCTCTTCCTTCAAGCACTCCCGGGGGTCTGCCTGACTTCCTGTCATTAAAGAGACAGCGCACCCGACTACCATCTGGGTGACTGACAACCCACCATCAGCACAACGTGTGGAGTCCACCTGAACATCTGCAAAATCAGCCAGACGCTGCTTGAGCGAGACTCCCCTGCCAGGCGGTTACGTTGTGCGGTGCAAGCAGACAGCGGCTGAACAGAGCGATCTGTGTTGATGTAAATCACGTTTCTGACAGCTAAAGTGGTCAACGTAATGCTTCTAATAAGACAGGTCTGTTATTGTAAAGCTTGTACTCTGCCTTGTTGCAAAACTCATAGTGCAGTGACCATAAAACACGTCCTTACAATCTGGCATCTGAACATCAGCCAAGAACGCAGTTAAGAAAAAACATCTGAGATGTTTCACTGTTGTCTAAACAGTTTTAGATGACAACCGAACAGTCGAAGTGCTCAGCGTCAAGAACAGTGCTGATCCCTGTCGGATTTAGACTCGTAAACAGTTTTGACATGCATATCCTTAGTTTTCACACACCAGACTTTGCATTTCAGACTTTAAAAACACTTATCTTTCCTCTCTGCCACTCTACTGAAGAACAGCTGTCCATTCGCTCCTCTCAGCTTACACAAACTACAACTACTACATAATTGTGTACACAGAAATTGCGATAATTGCACGATCATCCTTTGCGCAACTTAATAGAACTCACCTTTTGTAACCACTGCGTATAGTTCTCCATGACGTGCTCCAGCTGCTGGATTTTCTGGTTGGAGAAGTCTGCTTCAGGTTGAGGTGCGTCCCGCTGAAGTGCATTGGCATTGTACGGCGCGCCCGCTTTAAAGTCTCGACAAGCGCCTCCATCCCCCTCTGGAAGGATAAAAGTGTAGCTACACTGTCCATGTTGGATCCGGTGATATTTCCGACCACTGCTGCTGTTGGCTTTCGCCGTGGAGCTTCTGAGTCCTTCTTCTGCTCCTCTTCTTTGCTCAGCCCCTCCGCAGTCTGCTACCACCAGCAGCGCTGCCAGGGACAAGCAGCGGCACACAAACCAACCCCACCACATGGCAGGAGCTGGAGGGGAGGGTGAGGTCGCAAATATCAAAGTTTGTTTGAGGGTGCCCTCGGTTCCTTCAGTCCAAAGTCAGGTGGAATCAGTATGAGCAGAGATGTACGGATGGCCTAGGGCATGTGGTGATCACGTCCGGACTGGACCGCTGCCTGGAGGACATTATTGATCCTGTCACCGGCTCACAAGACACTTCTTGTCTTTATATCAAGTTGGTCTTCTGGGGAAAAACTGAAGCCTCGAGAAACTGTTGCTAGAAGTGCATGTGAAATGCAGCTGTGCAGTTATGAAGAAAGCAAGACAGCGTCCATGAAGATGTAGTCTGGAGTGTTGTCAGACCTCCCCTGGCACTCTCTCTCTCTCTTTCTCTCTCTATGTTTCCTCTGTGTGTGACCGTGCGACTGAATGACTTTGCTCTGGGCTTCTAGCATGCTCTGAGCCTGCCCCTCACAGTGACTAGAGAGGAATGCTTGTGTGTACGTGTGTGTGCGTGTGTGTGTGTGTGTGTGTGTGTGTGTGTGTGTGTGTGTGTGTGTGTGTGAGAGAGAGAGAGAGAGAGAGAGAGAGTGAAAAGGAAAGTGAAGCGTAGCGGGACCCCAGCAAAGAGGATGTTCTCAGTGCTTGAGGATCATTTTACAAGCTTTCTGACCCTATGTTTGTGTAGTAGCCCTGTCTTCAATACACTGAACCTTCAGTAACATACACACATATTTAATCTACACATGGACACATCCACCTGATGAACTTTTACCATATACTGTTCATTTGTTTGCATAAAAGAAAGCAGAGTTCATCATTTGCTTATTCTCTTGTCTTTCCATACTTATCCTTCTTCATGCTGTGGAACACAAGAAGAGAGCATGTTGCACTCTGCCTTATACATGACCATTGCTGTTAAGGTATTTTCAGAGAATAAATTTTCATATAAATATATAAAATGTCATATCTCATATAAAACTAATATATGGCTTCAGAAAATTTGAAATACAGTGCACAGGTCTCATGGATTGCTTGTTCTCATGCTTTTATAGTAGTTTTTTTTATAACCTGACACCATCCACTTTTATTTTATGGAAAAATCAGCATGAACATTTTGCAAAACGTACATTTTGTGTTTTATAGAAAATAAATAGTCAGGTTTTCATGATTAGATAGATAGATAGATAGATAGATAGATAGATAGATCTGTCTCTTTAAAACTTAAGAAAAGTTTAAAAGTCTAGTCACCAAAGAAGAATATTAGTAACAGCTTTTTCAGCTTTCCCAAAAGTGTGTGAAACAACACATGGAATGTGACATTGTGAAACTCTGCTCCCATTAAAAACACAAGCCTGCAATTCACAGCATCTCCCTCTTGTTTTCATAAAAACAAAAACTGAAATCTAGCACTGGCCTGATGGAGGAGCTGCATCATCAGAGAAGACAGCACTATGTTGGAACAGGCATCCTATTTACACTGATCTTGGACCAGCTTTCTCATCCCAGAACCCAACTATCTATTCTGAGACAAAAACAAAGAGCTGGTCTCAAACCGAAACCCAACAGTTGGCAGAAAACTGTGTTTGGAGACAGGAGGTCAAAGGTCAAGTTCCAATTAAAGCCCCCAAGCTTTTTTCTCACCCCCTACTATGGCAACCTAGCTGGCAGATAAAGACTGAACGGTTCTTAGTACACTGACTATGAGACAATGAGTCAGTGCAGTAATCCTCATAACAGCCCTCCTCCTCGCGGTTTCTAAATTGGTTGTAGGCGCCCTAAGATAAAGAGCCCAGAATAACCCTGAGCAGTCTTAACATTTAAAGGCATGAGTAAACATTTCTCTGAAATCTGACGCCACACCTCCATATCTAAAATATAGGCGTCTGTCTCAACACCATATAAGTAGCAAAATACGTGAATTTTGGATTAGAAAGATAAATGATAAAAAAATAAAAATAAAATAATCAAACATAGTAAATTTAGAACCATTTTACTTTGGAAGGCTGTGGTCCAAAAACGGACTGCAGGTTTTTATTATGGACCGCAAGGGGAATAAAATGCAAAATGTCTGTCACAGAGAGCAGGGGAAAACAATGTGAAATGAAACAATTAAGATGGGAGGGAGAGATGGATGGATGGATGGATGGATGGATGGATGGATAAATCAGTCAATCAATCAATCAATCAATAAAAAAATGGAAGGAGAAAACATTTCCTTTAGTTATTGACTTCAGAAGCCATATGTCTAAACAAATGCAAGTAATTTCTTATAAATCCATCTTTATTTGGTAGAAGCAACATAAAATTAGGAAAATGCTTACATGTAAATGTAATATATAATATCTGCATATAGTTGGGTCTTTGGCATTGATGTCAATATCAGTATACTCAATGTTAGATTGCGTAAGGACACTTTTGTCACACTTGATGTCCAATTTATAATCTGAGTCCTGAAGCAAAGCCAGTTGAAAACCACTAATTTAGAAGACAAGCAACACAAGGTTTAGTTTCCCACTGAATCAGAGCCACTACATTATGTTTACAGTGTAGTAGGTCAGAACTTCAAAGACCAACATGATGAACACTATGTGATTTGGCATTCACTCAAGTTTTCAGGGAAATGCACAAACCGTGGATATTTACACGTCATAACTGATTTGTGTAATCTTCACACCAAAGTCTTCGCTGGAATGTAAACATAGGACATGCTGCGAGAAAACAAACATCTTATTCATGCTGCTGGTTTTAACTGCTTAGACTCCCAACTTATTCATCACAGACCACAGAGTACAATCATACTTATGACAAAAGTACTGTATATATAATATTGTTCTTTCAGTTTTTTTTTTTTGTTTTTTTTTTGCAAAAGATGTTTTAAATGGTAAAGGTCATCTATGTTCAAGAAAACAATTGAGTACTTAAAGCAATAAAAGTGCAACTGTAGCAGTTTTACAAAATAATCTGTAGCTTGCAGACGACTCCAGCACAAAGGCATAGAGAAGCCGGCACAAAAAAATGCCAAAGATAACAATGGCAATTTGAACGTGATGAGCTCTTCATTGTCTCAATTATTCTCCTGTGGCTAGAGTCTGGCAAAACATTTACTCACAGGGGGCTTCTCTGTCGATGACGGAGTTGAACCACTGCCAGCAGACTTATTCATCCATTTCAATGGATAATTACCAAGCACTAATATGTCACACAGACGCATTCTTCCGCCTTCAATGGACCAGTTCATCCCATCCATAACCGAGGCCTCTCAGTTCATCGGTTCCCCAAGGGGGAAAACAGCCTCATTCAAATTTGTCACTCTAAAGGCTCTCGACATCTCATTTGATAACATATCAAGCCCGGCCAGCTCAACACATCCAATTGAAAGTGGCATTTCAATGGCTGGTGCAAATTTTAAATGTTTTGTGGTGACTATGCAACCATCTTTCTTCAGAAATCCAATGAAGTTCAAAGAAACACAAGTGGCTTTAAGTGGATGCACAGGGAAAACGAATTGGATTGCTAAAAGGATAAAAGAAAAGACAGAAATAAAAGAGGAGGAGTAAAAGAGAGTGTATAGCACTCATGACATGTCCATGAGTCCGAAAAAAGAAAGAAAGAAAAATGAAGAGAAAGACATGTTTAGTCTGCATTCTTGCACCTTAGTCTAATTCTTTAGGACAGAAGGTTTGATTGATTCTTTAAACAGCCCGGCGTGGCACATGCTGACCGGGATGATGTCATGAATTGTAAACTGTTGGAAGAATGACACCAGAAGCTATTAGTCTCAAAGTCCTGCTGTGGACAGCTCATCTCAGACCAGTTCTCTTGGGCAAAACCAACAGAGCATACTGAAGTCTAGGTATGTCAAAGCAACCCTCTGTCTTCCTTACTGATGCTAAAGTTCATGTCAAGTTTATGGAATGTGCACTCTTGTACCTGTCCATCAAAAGCTATCCAGCACATCTATGTTTATAGTCTTGATTACAGTGCCCAGATGTGCTCAGGTCACACAGAGATAGATGCAAGCATTATTACTATAAGTTCTATAATTTAACATGATAGTATTTTAATAGTGGATTTATGTCAGGTTTTTTTCTTTGGCCAATTGTAATTTTATTTTCTTGAGCATTTTCTACCATCTCACAGTATATAGGTTTTAACTGCCCTTATTCTTCAACAACAGCCTCTTTGCAAAATTTCCATCGCATCATGATATTCATAAAACAATTGAAGATGAAATGTGTCATATAAACAGCTAAAGTCAGACTGGAATGATCAGGGACTTTATTTACAATAAAGTTTCTGATCCATTAATGTGCATATGACTGCCATCAGAAAGTTGCAGAAATTTCCATCTTTCATTATTTTTTTTCATGATATGACACCTTTAACAGATTCAATTCCCATTAAAAACATAATTTGCTTGGATCTCTCATAGTTGCAAACTCATAACTCATAAAACTCATAATAACTACAGCACAAACTTGTTGTTTTGGAAATTGGTTATACAGGTACATCTCAATAAACTAGAATGTCGTGGAAAAGTTCATTTTTTCTTGTAAGTTATTTCAAAAAGTGAAACTTTCATATATTTTAGATTCATTGCATGTAAAGTAAAACATTCGGTTTCTTAATTAATAAAACTGTATAGTAAATAACTGTATAAAAAGCATTTGACAGCACAGAAACAAATAAATGTACAAATTTGTAAGCAACTAATTGCTTACCTTTTGTTGACACCAATGAAATGAGCTTTAAGTGGCAATTTACAGGCGATCTGAAGACATCAGCATAATAAATGAGGTGAGAACAGGAGCTATTGACATGAAATAAAGAGTGTTTTCAGCAGCTCTGTTAATAGTGATGAGCCTCAATCAACACTCATTCAACAAGACATTCAGGATCATCAGCAGATCATTTCACGTTATTCTGAGTGTTTCTGTTAGAAACTGATTATTTGAGTCAGGATATATGATAAAAGCCTATAAAAGTGTTCTGCTGAAAGATAATACTGTTATAAGTAACACAATATGACATAAACAATACAAAAACAAACACTAACTCATCTTCATGAACCACTACAGCTAAATAACTACAGCAGCATCTCCATATGAATCTAGCCTAAATATAGTTTGATTTTCTAAGTACATTAACTGTAATAAAGTAATTATAACTTAAATGTTAGTTTTGTGAGAGATCCAAAGATGTCAGAAGAGTAGAAATAATTGGCAGTAATCAGACGTTTGTCCTCACACGCTCGCTGCTGCTGCAAGTGGACTTCACTGTTTGTGCACAGCTGGTGAATAAAGCTCAGACTGATTCTGAAGAGCCATCTTATGCTCAGAAGTGTCGTGTGTGTGTGTGTTTCTTGTGGAAAGGGTTTTACACTGATAGATTATTTGGTGGCGCACTAGAAAAGACAACATTGTGAGAGTTTGTGTGTGCTTTGAGTGCTTCAGTTTTATTTATTTATTTTTTAAATGTAACCGTATCGTCTGTCTACATCAGTATTTTTTTACACTATTTTGTTTGTTGTGTTGTTTTATAAATGTTTTGCCGTTGTATACAGTGCTTGGTGTATTTTTGATGATCTCTCGCCTCGCGGTGATCTCTCTTCGTTCTGTGTCGAGTCTGCTGAGGTAAACAGCTCTCGCTACATCGCTTTACTGTAAAATTCAGTTTAAAGCAACATTTTACAGGGTCACTTCTGACAGGTTTTCATCGATAGGGTTCTGTGCTATTTGTTCTGTGCAGATGGTTTACGGAGTAAAATGTGTAAAACTGTAAATAAATCAAAAAGATTGTATGAATAAACTGTTACATGAAAAATGTTATATTCCAATTATATTCAACATGAGATAATCATGCAAAATGTTTACACAATACAAATGTACCGAGAGATAAGTGCTTAATAACATCTTAAGCTGTTCAAAGTTCTTATAATATAAACAGAACTATGTATTTCACAATCACGTATAATGACAGCGATTATATCTACATGTACAGATCAACAGTAATCAAACTTTACTTGCCGGCAGTGCCTCGTTAAGTGCTGTTAAGTCAAGTCAAGTCAAGTCACCTTTATTTATGTTAATATGATGGAACGACATGATAAACTAAACATGCGCTACCATGTACTGCTCACACTATTCTTCTGAAACTGAATAACATCAATTCAGGTGGTAGAATACTAAGTGACCAGTACTGGGAGCAAAAATGCTAAAACAGGCTTTCAGCACATATTCTGGCTCAAACAATCTGTTTCTATCAGCAAACACTCAGATTAAAGTGAGATGATCTGCTGCTGATCCCGAATGGCTTGTTTAATTGGTATTGATAGTCTATGGCTCATCACTATTGTCAGAGCAGCTGAAAAGACTCTTTATTTCATGTCAATAGATCCTGTTTTCACCTCATTCGTTATGCTGATGTCTTCAGATCAGTAAATTGCCACATTAAGCTCATTTTATTGGTGTCAACAGACTGAAGCACGATCAACTCTTGGGTTAGGAACTACAATCAGAGATCTCACTGACCAAACAATAGCTTTATTATCTTTCAAATTCTAAAAAACGTAAATCAGAATGGTACATAAAGCAGAGGTTGCGTTAGACTTTAACATTGTCCGTCGTTTTGACGGAAAGGGTCGTAAAAATTCCATCATAATCTATTATTACCCATCATTTTAATTTTCAATTTTTAATTATAATAAAATATTTAATTGCTTTTATTTTTGTTCACGTTTTCATTTTTAATAATGAACCTAGAGGACCAGCATATTGGCTTATTTATTTATGAAGAGAACAGATTAATAGAGACTGCGTCAACTTTCATGTTCAACACCGCAGTGACAGCAGAGGCCACTAACAAAGAAATATGCTAGAGCTAGGTGTAAAAAAAACAACAACAAAAAAACCTTTCTCTATTTTAATAGTTTCTTATTTTTATGAACCAATATTGTTTCTTAACTGCCAATCGATGCACAGTAGGCTACACAGTCTGGTAAGCTTTGTGCGTTGTTACTTTTGATATGAAATACAGTCTCAGATTTCAAATTCTGTCCATTTTATTAGGACATTCAAGCAATAAATACCGTTTTGGCACTCTTTAATGTGGCGTGATCGCTGTAGACACCTCAGATCAAGCCATTCTCTTGACTATACTCGCCTGTGCGTAATCAAAGACATAGCAAAAGACTAGTGAGTTTTATTTTTGTTCTGGAGCTGATGATCCTGCGCTCTGCTGCCTCACTGGAGTGCGCTCACCACCAACTGGACAGTTACAAATTACAATAAATCAACCACAGTGTAATCTGTCAAAGTGACGGACGGCCTTCAGATTTTTCCGTCACTGCTAAAAAAAATTCTGTCAATGACGGAGAATTTTCGGTTAACACGACCTCTGATATAAAGTGCACCACATGCGAAGCATGCAATGACTGACAACTTTAACCACTGAAAGGATACTATGTCAAAGATATTCCTTTCTTTATTCAAACTGATGTTTTAATGAATATATTGAATTTATTGAAAGGCAGGGCTGGATTGGTAATTGGGCATACCGGGCATTTTGCCGGTGGGCCGACGCACTTAAGAGGCCGACAGAATGTTTGTTTGTTTTGTTTTTTTGCCATCACGCAGGGACAGTGAGCAGCCAGTGGCCCATTGGTTTGTCTCCTGTATTGACAGCATAAACCACCCAATCACAATGCGCTATATATGGAGCGATGAAGTATTTTGCTCCGCCTACATAAAGATCGCTTCACTGCAACTTCTTCCTCGTCGGCTTTTCCCACATTTACACAGCAGCTTTATCAAGAACAGGCTTGCTCCGCGGTGAGTGATGCGGGCCAAAGAGCCAGGCAGGAGGAGAGGAGAAGAGTTGAAACGGTAAAGTGCTTGATAGGGACTCGCAACGGAGGCAGGCATCTAACCTATCCTAATGTGTGTGTGTGTGTGTGTGTGTGTGTGTGTGTGCGCGCGCGCCATTAGTGTGGAATACACAAACACTTTTTAATAAAATGTAAATTCATCCCCCATGATTTTTTTTTTGCCAAGTCAAGTAAAGTGTGTTCATAGAGGTTTCCATGGGCCAATGTGAATGAATCTAGATTTAAATTAAAAAAAGACATGATATTGTCAGACCTGACATTTTATTCTTATCCAAAACAATTAGATGCAATGACAGGCTACATATCTACACTACCAGTCAAGAGTTTTTGAACAGTAACATTTTGTCACGGTTCACTCATTCATTGTTTCCTCCTTGTCTCGTGTTTTGTCATGTGTGTGCGTGTAGTACGTATGTGGGCGTGGCCGAGCCATCACCGCTCACTACATTCAGCTGAGCCTCGTTAGCTGCGCCAGCTGCAGCTCCTTTACTCACCCATAAATACTCAC
>JAFVLL020041347.1:0-25008 GCA_021397915.2 Tor tambroides | reverse complement strand
GTCATTTTGACTAACCTAAATGATAGTGTGGACAGCTTTAGTCACTGCATCAGATTTGGCTAAATGCTGATGTTGTTTATGCATTGCTGTCATTAATGACTTTGGCCCTGCTTGTTTACAAATGATCTGTCATGGCACATCAGCCTCTGCTACGATCATGGCAATTGAGGTCTGTGTGAAATGAATCATGGGTGACACCAAAAAAGCAGCACTGGAAGTCAAAACAGCAGCTGATGCTTGACGAATTCGAATCCAGTTCCAACAGGTTCAAGCAAGGCCTCCATCCCAGCTGGGGGCTGGAAACCTCACTCATGTACATTCTTTGGTCATCCACAATGATTCGTGATCTATCCTTATTCTGACAATAATCACATGCTCTCTGCCAGTAACCTTTTCTCTCTC
Organism: Tor tambroides; assembly: GCA_021397915.2. Classification (NCBI taxonomy): domain Eukaryota; kingdom Metazoa; phylum Chordata; class Actinopteri; order Cypriniformes; family Cyprinidae; genus Tor; species Tor tambroides. The sequence goes on along the minus strand of JAFVLL020041347.1, from coordinate 24,606 downwards.
TCTAATTGCCTTCTCTTAAAGGTTTTTCATGATTTTTGAAGGAGAGTGTGTGGTGAAACTGCAAAGTCACTCTCAAGGACCCATCAAATGCCCACATATTCCCCCAGCCAAGACAAAAAGCCTTTAGAAATGATTTTTGAAGGAAACGATATAAGCAAACTTGTAAAGCCCATATTACAGTGGATTTTTCATTATTTGTTTGCATACTTAAAGCCCAGTTCCACTGGTATAATGGACAAGGATTGTGGGTTTGAGTCTCACCTGGTTGATGAGCAATACTTACCATTCCAACAATACTCATGCAGTGCAGTCTGTCAAATTTTCTGTGCCCATGAGTCATCTACTAATTGTACAAGTTTACACCATAGTGAATTTCAGATGTAGTATCTAATTGACGATTTACTCTGTAATTCATACATTCATTCAGTATAAAACTCAATTATCAACTGTAACTAGTCTAGTGTGTTATTTCTTTCAATGACCTTCGAGTGGCGCAATCAGTCTTATGCAACATTTGTTAGCTAATGTCAACTGTTCTGAAGACGTTTTAAATAAAACAATTAAGTTGTTTTGTTATCGATTTATAATCCTTAAATGATAAAATAATCAATTATGACAGCACTTAGCCCAAGTTTTGTCAATGTACGTATCATTCCTAATGAAAAATCTCAAACGAACGTGTTTGTATTTAACAACCTCTGACTTTTCTGGATTTTTAAAGCGGTCATGACATGAGAAATCAAATTTGCCTTGATCTTTTGGCATATAAGAGGGCTTTGTACCATTAAAAAATCCTGCAAATGTCATAGCTTAAAACGTCCTCCTCATTATATACAAAGCATTTATTTAATCAAGCTCCAGAACGGCTCGTTTTGGATCTGAGGTGCAAGGTGACGTCACCTGGGCACAAACATTTACATAAACACCGCCTCCAGAGCAATACATCGACGAATAGTCATCTTCTCACCACAGGCCATGCCCATTGGCGTTCAGTCACTTAACGGCTAGTCTCAGCCTCAGACGTCATGCCCATGAACCGCTGGCTGAACGTTTGATGCATACGGCACACATAGCTGGAAACACTTCAGGAGTTTCGAAGTCGTCATCGGATTGGTTAAATTATACAGGACTTCCGGGAGACGTGTGTGTTGCTTTCTTTAACATTCTGTCTGGAAACAAAGATGCCGTGACGCCAAACTCCTTCATCGAAGAAGAAAGCTGTCGTGTTTACAACTGTGACAATGAGTGCTTATCAGTATCAACTAAACTCTGGATATTCAAAAGTATGTGAAATATTTAAATTTCGTGGCATAGAATCTTTAAAATATGTCCAAGAGTTTTACACACTGGTCTGTTACACACCGGGGGAAGTTGTGGCCTAATGGTTAGAGAGTCGGACTTGTAACCCGAAGGTTGTGGGTTTGAGTCTCAGGTCTGGCAGGAATTGTTGTGGGGGGAGTGAATAACCAGAGCTCTCTTCCACCATCAATACCATGACTGAGGTGAGTAAGGTGCTGAATCCCCAACTGCTCCCCAGGTGCCACAGCATTGGCTGCCCTCTGTGTGTGTGTGTGTGTATGTATGTGTACTTGGATGGGTTAAATGTAGAGCACAAATTCCGAGTATGGGTAGCCACACGTCACTTCACTTTTTTTCTTTTTTATTGTGGCGATATTTCCACACCCCTAAACATGACATGCCAGAAAACAAAACGTGATTGGTTGCTTTACCTGTCAGTCAAATGGCCTCTTGGGCAGGTCTTGGCCATTCAAAGTGAACAAAGTTCCCAGACCTTCAACCATCAATCTGAAGGTCTGGCTATGCGAGACTACTTAATGTTTGACACTTGATTACGCTGAATGCGAGTGTTGCGTCGCGTCAAAAGCAAATAGACATTACAATCACTGACGCTATCTTGTCTACACTGGATACAATATACACATGCGCGTTCGCTTTCTGACACAGTCCACGCGCTTGAGTCTGTCAAGAGGACAAATGGAGTGAAAGAACGTTCACTTTGCCGCATTTGGTTTAAAAGGCTCGTTCATGTCTTTGTACAGATATCAGAAGGTGTCAAGGGCACAGTGTCATGGAGAGTTCACAAAGAAATATTTGTTGAAAGATGAAGTGGTACTAGATCTGACTGCAGCTGCATCACAAACTGTAAGTAAATGATTTCATAATGCTTTTTCTGGAAATGACCATTTTATTTTTGATTATGTTGTCAATAATCAATGTTTCCTATGCAATGACATTAGCTAATCATAACAGTGGCTGATTCCTGACAAACCTTAAAGGACCCGCCCCTTAAAACAGGTCGTTTTAGAGAGAGGTTCAGAATGAGGGTTGAAAATAATCATTTTTCCACATATTTATGTGATTTTTTTGTGCAAAAAACTTTATTAACATTATAAGTAAACCTCAAGGAACATATTAAAATAATAATAAAAAAAAAATCCATGTCATGGCCCCTTTAATAGCTACTGAAAGAAAGAATCCAATGAGTTATCCCTGCTGAAAAAAAACAATAGAAACCATCACTGAAATTCTAATGGTTTCCACTACAAATACCATTACAAACCATCAACTTTTAACCATTAAAACCATTAGAAAATGGTTTTCTGTTTTGGGACATATTCCATTAGGATTTAATGGTTTTAACAAGCCACCAGAAGGCGACTAATTACCAGTAGAAACCCACAAGGTCCATTACTATTTCCATTAAAACCAATACAATTCCCATCATAACCAGTAAAACAATTACAAATTTTGTGATGCTGTCTATTGTTTTGTTTTTTGTTTTTTCAGCAGGGAATTAGTTATTCCTTCAATTATTCTCACATCTTCTGACCAAATACTTTCAACAAGGTGATCGTTTCTCTTGCTACAGAATAAACTGTCTAAATCATATAGGCTAGCCTGAACTTTGCTGAACTCGACATTTCACGCAGGGCAAAATGTCGCTCCTCAAGCTTCTTGGGAGGAATTAAATAGATTTGGTTACATATCATTTTCAGCCATGGGAAGAAAATAAATCATACATTTACCGGAATATCGATATGAAAACAAAGAACGCCGAACACTTAAATAAAACAACCCAATGAAAAACTGCGTTTTAAATAGAGTTCGAAATGGTCAGCATGCTGTTGTGCCACAGGAGCGCTAAATGTCAAGTTTCTGTTTATACGCGAGTATGACATGCTAGTTGTAATTTGAAAAGCGCTAGAGGACAGTTTTTGGGTAAAGTCCAGCTTGAAAGAAGAATATGATAGACGATGACATACTCTCCATCCCTCCATCCAAATCCACCAAAAGCACAACGTGGAAGACGTTCCCGTTTTAAAAGACTCGCTCGCAAACATTACCATAGTAACCATCATATTACAGACAAATTCATAATATTTGTCAACCAAAGATATTCAGAAAAGTGTTCCAAACAACTCTGGTCCCTTCTAAATTGTATTTTTGTGGAAACTATAGTTACTACGTTTTCCTTTTTATGTATTTATTTGCATAAGATGAAAATCAGAATGTGCAAGACATGGAATGTTCAAGTTCAAATGGACTAAGACATTTACTATATGTGACCCTGGACCACAAAGCCAGTCTTAAGTAGCACGGGTATATTTGTAGCAATAGCCAAAAATACATTGTATAGGTCAAAATGATCAATTTTTCTTTTATGCCAAAAATCATTAGGATATTAAGTAAAGATCATGTTCCATGAAGATATTTTGTAAATTTCCTACCGTAAATATATCAAAACTTAATTTTTGACTAGTAATATGCATTGCTAAGAACTTCATTTGCACAGCTTTGAAGGTGATTTTCTCAATATTTTGATTTTTTTGCACCCTCAGATTCCAGATTTTCAAATAATTGTATCTCGGCCAAATATTGTCCTATCCTAACAATTGAATTTCCAGTGGAATCCTCAGAAATGTTTGGGAAATTTTCAGCAGAGCAACTTCCTCATCTTGAATGTGTCGTATAATTGTTGTCCTGTTTGAGTTGTCACTCCATGTGACATACCTGAGCTCATATTTTAAAAACGTCACACAAAGAGCCTGTTGAGAATGTAAGAACAATGCTGAAACTCGTGACCACAGCACAGCATATTTTCTTCTCTTCCTTGTTCCTGGTTGGTTACAAAAGGAAACATAGTGTTTCCTCTGCAGTGTGGCCCAGTCTTTTACTGAATGTTGAGTGTTTTCAAGTTTTTAACACTGAATCGGTCAATTCAGTATTCCATTGATCTCACAGCTGTTTGGCTCATCATCATGTGTACACATCAGCCCTCTGATGACCGCAAGACCTGACAAGGCAATAATAGATTTGTAATAGGAATATAGGTGAATTAAGCACATAAGGAAATAATGTGAATAAGTATATTTACAGATAAAAAGCATAGATAAATACTACAGCTAAGCATATATTGTTACTGCAAAATTCCAGCCAACATTGAGAGAGAAAAGAAAAAGGTTTTGCAAAATGTATTTTAACATGTTAAACGCAGTCATTTTTAAAACACTGCCTAGAATGTTACTCTAAAAATAGAAACATTTTCAGGTAATATTTAAATAATTTACTTTGGCTTTTTGCCCATTATTTTAATTCGGAAAAACATGTTGCCTTTACATTATCATGCTGTCTTTATATGGTCTCATTTAAAAAGAAAAAACCTGAACATGAGGACTGTCAGTTTAAATAGTAATTACAATTTAATAGGACCACTATCATTTAGTACCATAGTATTTATCAAAGAACCATTAAAACAGAAATAAATGTATTTTTAAAAAAACAGCCAACAGAATTTCCCTTTCACCCAGGTACATATGGTTTCCACTGGAAATTTAGTTCCCCTTTTAATGTAGAACAAAGTTCGGCACCCATCATAAAATTTGTGTTGCCAAGCCATCATGTCCACCATTTCAGGCTGAGCCATATTTTAGTGGGTCAACAACAAAGTTTTACAGGTTTCAAAAAATTTCCAGGACTCACGTCGACGAATTGCGATGGGCCAGATGAGAAGGGTAGAGAGACAGAGAGCCGCAACGCCAGCCACACCGCCAGTGACGATCACCATGACAGTACGGTAAAACCATTTACAGTCAGAGTCCAGTGTGCTGTAAATAAACATGAGACAATGAAGAGTTACACTTCCACAGACTATATACACACTACTGAATACACATAGGCCAGCTGTAACATACACGTTACGACAACCAGTGAATATTTGTACTAAAATGAGACCAGTAGATAATCATAGTTACTCTGCATTTAAGATTGTACTTAAAGAATCTACATTCCCAGTCACTATGGTCAGAAATGGAAACGGAATTAAAGGGGAATGGAAATGCTGGATTGTACTCACTGACAGGGATGTAAAGCCTGTATTATCATCACTCCAATTCCATTTGCCACTTTATCAGTGAAACTCATTGCACCGTACACAAAAGCAGCACTTTGCTGTTAAAAGAAAGATTTTCATTAGTACTGTTGGAAAGTAGTTCTGATGTGGTTCCTTTAGGGATCCAGACAGAAAAAAAAACCATATTGCTAAAATGACACATTTTGCTCACAGCCAAATCAACCTTACAAATGGACCTTAAAAGAATAAATATACAAGTCCTCTATCCATAATACAGCTTTTTCCAGTGAAAAAGTCATCTTGTCTGAATCAGGAGAGAAATATGCACAGATCAAGCACTGTTTACAAGTAAAAACATTTCAAAACATTGGTGGATTTGTATCTTGCAGACATGCAGCTTTTCACTTCACAAGATGTTAACTGATGGACTGTACACATGTGGATTACTTGTAGATCACTGTGATGTTTTTATCAGCTGTTTGGACTCATTCTGACGGCACTCATTCACTGTAATGGATCCACTGGTGAGCAAGTGATGCAATGCTAAATTTCTCCAAATCTGTTCCAACAAACTACATCTGGATGGCCCGAAGGTGAGTCAATTTTCAGCAAATTTTCATTTTTGGGGGAACTATTCCTTTAAAAAGAGTTCATAAGAGTCATTTGTAAGCTAAATGGGCATTACTGCTTGTGCTGTGTTCGTTGCTGCAAAGAAACTCTGGTGCACATTGTGTTTGGTAAAGAGATAATGTGGACAAACACAAAGTTTGCCTGACAGATTTTAGATTTTAAAAAATCTGTTAAAATCTTCCAATCGCAGTTTGGAAGCCCCGCAAGTCCGTTTGCTCAGGAACTGAATGAGCAAATTCAATTTAACGTCCAACTTGCTCAGAATGAATAAACGAGACTAAACTACCAAGCTGATAACCAACCAATGACTTGTATTAATTGCATCTGATGTGTAAAAAAAAAGCCCCTCAAAAATAGGTTTAGAAGTTATCACTTGATATCATCACATACTTTTTGATCGCCGATGAGTTTGGCGGTCATGGACAATGACATGACCAGAATGACAGCAGATCCAGCTCCCAGCAGCACGGCGGCTCCATAAACCCGTGGACCCATGTTCGTGTCCACCAAAACCCAAAAGGAAAACACCATTATGGGCACAAGACCTACAAAATAGACCATCTGCAAAGGCAGAAATGAACTATGAGGCATTTTGGTTCACAGTATTTTGAACCTGTGAGAGAAACAGTGAAAACTTACAGAGGTGCCGATCCATTTGTTAACAGGCTTCATAACCAGAGAAGACACAAACCCACTGACATACATGACCAGGGGAATAGTTGCAATGTAGTTCTGCAAAAAAGAGAGGAAATTCTGCTCAATTTTACATCCGCTTTATTGTGCCAGTACATAGCTGGCCAAACCAGCTTCACTGTACACATGTGGCATCGTAATTAAAAGTACAAATACACTGTGTTAATGTTAGTTTCTTTGTCTAAGCAATAAAAGTCAATCCCTTTGTCTTTCACTGCATGGACAAAAACAAAAACATCTTCTTTCTTCCACACAGTTTATAGCATTTATTCATATTTTGCAGTTAAGTTTTTCAATATTTAGGTTTCATTTTAGTTTAATCTTTTATCATTTTGTTATTAGGGTTGAGAGATAATAGTTTTAGAGTAAATGATGAATATTTCTTTTTAGGTGAACTATTCTCATGGATACTGGATTTTGACATTCCACCCAAAAAAACTTTGATTTTGTATTGGTAAGCGTCATGTCTCTCACCTTTGGAAGTGATAAGGAGTTTATCAGATACATGGGGATGTATGTTTGGGACAAATTTACAATCAGTCTTGTGCACATATATAGTATAGCAACCTGGAGGAGGAAAACAAAAATATACCTTTATTGTTACTCAACAGCATACTGTGAAATATTTCATTATTAGATGGATTATTACTTGTTTGTAGTGTACATAATAAAGCTTTTTGTGTGTCTGTGTTGTTCATGGTAAAAGTGAGAGATCTCCATGAGATCACCTGATAGAAGGCAGGCTCGACGAGCCAGTGTTTCCACAGGAGCAGGGGTCCGGAGATCTGGTAAGAACTGGGGATTGAAGGCTGAGATTTCCCAGTCTCTTCACTCTCCTGAGGCTGGACTCCTTCCTCCTTAGTGCCCACGTGAAAGATGACGGAGGTAACAGTACCAATGGCCCATATTATGAGCGCCAGATACTGTCACAACAAAGATAAAGCAGATATTATAAGGAAATGAAAATAGTAGATGATATTTCGAAGAACATTGGTAACCAAACAGTTTCCGTTAACACTGACTTCCACTGTATTTTTTGGCCATACAATGGAAGCTGATGGGAATGGAAACCAGTTACCAAAATATCTTCTTTTATTACTTTCAGAATCTATACCTTCTTTTATTATTTTCCACAGAAGAAAAAGTCAAACAGGTTTGGAACAAACCTGGAATTTTTATTTTGGGGTGGACGTACCCTTTAACTCTGATTCTAAATGTTTTCAGCTTGATAGACATTGTAAGTATTGAATCTTTCAATTTGATCTCCAAGTTGGGCATATATTTGCATTTACTCACTCTGAATGTGGGAACATCAACCCAGCCTAGATTCTGGGACATTGATGGGTCTTCAATATGTTGGGATTGGAAGTGGAACAAGAGCCAAGCCACAGCATATACTGCAATGTTTGCCACCACTGTGAAAGCATACCTGTTCAGGAAAGCAAACAATTTTATGTATATCAATAGCAATGTTAAATAAGACCACAAATTGACTTCAATGAAAGCTAAAGTTTAGTTTAAAGTCACAATGAACTGTAAGTTAGTGGTTATCCTTCCATACTCTGACATACACTGAAGTGTAGCAGATTAATGAAAAAGAAAAATGTAGGCAGGAACTTGGTTCTAACTATCGGTTGTTGACTGGATGGAGGCACATTTGAATGCAATTGATTGTAAGAAAGTTTTCACCAGAAGATCGAGTTATGACATTTTGATTAAGAAAAATAATAATAATAATAATGTCAAAATGTATAAAAAAAAAATATGATTTTTTGTTGCATTCTGACTTTTTAAAACGAGGAAACCGTTTTATAGTTTCCTGTTTTATTTCCTAGACAAAATGTGTCTAATAGTGTCACTGACATGTCTTGGCAACATTATTGGTCTACATTGGATATTTCACTTGAGGAGGTAGTGATACTGTACCTGTATGATGTTAGTTCCACTTTGGCGTGCTCACATGTGACCAGCTCAGGAATGAGCGATAGGTGGGATATCTGGGTAGCAGCCCAGCCGAATTGGAAGATGATGATGAATGGGATGATGTAAATCAGTCCAGTGGTCTGTGGGGTTTTCTCATCACATCCAATGCAGGGGTTGAATATGAAGGGAAAGGAGGCAAACACACTTATTGTTCCTGGGAAGAAATGGACAGTAAACTGAACAGTTAGTGCTGTGTAATTATGACAGTCAGTAAGTGACATCATTTGAAACATTTCTACAGCATGATGCAATTAATTTTGCAAAGTTTGACAAAACTTTAATGCTGGCTGAAATTTGTAATGCTTGTTACCCCAGTAATTGTGAGAAAAAGAAAGATACAAAACAAATATTTTTAATAAATATTTAAAGTGGTAAAGTATTTATAACCATAACCCAACGCTTTGTCCCAAACTAGTGAGGTGCTACTAAGTGACAGCTTAAGGCTAAATTTTCAAACCTGTTTCCATTCTTACATTTCTAGAATTTTTCACACAGCTTTGTCAGCTTAAAATATTTGCTTATTGATGAAAAACGCCAAACACACACACACACACACACACAAGTACAAAATGTAGCCTATAGTAAACAAAATATAGTTTGAGTTTCTGAACTTTACGAGCAATTCATTGACCACTAGTTGGGGGAAACACCTCTGCTTTTACGTTTTCAAAACTTTATTTTGTAGCCTATTCGTGGAAAGTGCATCTGACAGTTCCCTGACTACAGCTGACGAGCTTCCGTCTAATTTCCCCGTTGCTTTGAATATGAATCATCCGTCTGAGGGATTCCACAGCTGTACTTTATTCAAGTCGGTGGTTTGCAGGGATTTTTAATGGGGTTTAGGCGGAATACACCTCCTGCAGATTACTGTAAAGCACAACAGCAATTTGCTTGTATTTTATAACAGTAATCCTATGGCACTTATCAGGGAAATATTCAGAAAATATATCAGACAAAAAGCAAAGAACGCGCGCTGCTCCACACACCGCTTGATATAGTCCATTACTTAAGTTACAAGCACAGGTACAAATTTGAATTCACACTCTTACCCACTAAATGCCAGGTCTTTCTTTTCCCATACTTTCCACATCCCGACGTCCGATCGGATTCGTAACCGACGAGCGGAGTGCAAATCCCGTCCGCGATCTGCCCGACCAGCAGCAGCGCACCTGCGCTCGTGTCCTTGAAACCGAGAACCGAGTGATAATAAACCAGTAAATATGTGAACCACATAGACGCGCAGAGGTCGTTGAAGAAATGTCCCACGGCGTACGTCAGTCTCCTGCACACGGGTAAAGTTACCGGCTGATCGGACATCGTGAATGACGGAATCGGTAAAAGGCTCGTGCAGAGTGAAAGAAAGAGCGACTCTCTTAAGCGCAGCTACCAATGAGTCCGACGACTTAACTGAACCCCGAATCCCATTGAAAAGGAGGATCAGAATGAAGCTTTAGCTCTGAAGTAAAAGTGAAATGGCTTCTGCCATTGATTGTCTGCATCCAGCAGTGCCCGTTTTCGGTTTTAATTCTCCATCTCACACCCACGCTATCCAGGGTAAGGGGATGTCACTATGACATGATTTAAATAGACAGCACTAGACAGCACATGCCCTCTTTTAAAAGAGGAAAGGAAAAAAGGAAAAGATACATGTCTTTGTAAACGAAAACGGCTTAAATTTAAAGGTAAGTTCTGGGAGCCACCAAAGTAGTAAAAGAATAAAGTTTAGGCCTCATATATATATATACATATATTAAATAAAAGCAATAAACATAATTCAATCAATTTAAATATTTCTAATACATTAACCCATAGGTGGTTGCTGAGTCAAGCAGCTCAATATGTTTTAGTAAAACGAAATCAGTTTTGTTCTGCATGTAGCCAATTAAAAGATGGATTTATGCTGATAAAGTAAAAACTGTGATGACTTATTAGTAACATAATAGTAACATGATTATCATTTTACAATGAACCTCTACAACTTTAAATGTCTGAAACAGATGATGTTAGCGTTCCTAAATTACAAATTCCTAAAATAAAAATGCAGAATATATTAACCCTAATGTGTTAATACATGACTAAACCCATCACCTGATAGCTATTCTTTTTTTAAACCTCTCAAGGTCTGATGCACACAGATGACTCTGAACATGCGGTCATATGACATGTGACAATACCCCAGACACTTGGCCATACAACATTCATCATAAACTAATAACGATGTCACACAGCATTTAAAATACACCAAGTACTAAATGGGTCTAATATGAATGACCTGCAGGTAAATTGAGTCAGCAGCTTATGAATTGCAATTTAATCCTAATTAAATCCTTATTACTTATAATTAAATCTTAACTACATTTGTTTTATATACACACACACAACATGGACAAAATTATTTGGGACACACCTCATAATTGTAGAATTCATGTGACTCATTCAGAACCATTGTCACGGGTATGTAAAATTAAGCACATAACCATGCAGTCTGCATTTGCAAACATTTGTGTAAGAAATGGATCATTCTGAAGAGTTCATCCCTGCTAGATATCTCGAATGAAAGTGGCATTATTGGAAAGCAGAAGTGTTTAACAGCAGCAACTCAGCTACGAAGCATGAGACCATGTTAAGTCACAGATTGGGGTCACTGAGTGCTGACGCGCATAGTGTGTAAAAGTCACCAATGCTTTTCTGATTCCATAGCTGAAGAGTTACAAACTTCCACTGGTGTTGATAGCACAAAAACCCTGTGGAGGAAGCCTTATGGAATGGGTTTCCATGGCCAAGCAGCTGCATGCCAGCCTCACATCACAAGTACAACAGCAAGCGTCGAGTGGTGTAAAGCATGCCGCAACTGGCCACCCGAGCAGTGGAAACATGCTGCAGGAGTGATGAATCTCACTTTTCTGTTTGACAGTCTGGTGGGCGAGTCTGAGTTTGGCAGGAGAACGTTACCTTCCTAACTGCATCGTGCCAGCTGTTAAGTTTGGTGGAAGAGGGATAATGCTATGGGACTTTTTTTAATGGTCGGACTAGGCCTTTTACTTTATTGGAGGAGAAATCTTAATGCTTTAGTATACCAGGACATTTTGGACAATGTTAAGCTTCCAACTTTGTGGGAACATAGGAAGGTCCTTTTCTATTCCAGCCTGACTGTGCACCAGTGCAAAATGCAAAATCCATAAAGACATGGTTGGATGAGTTTGGCATGGAAGAACTTGATTGGTCCACACAGAGCCCTGACCTCAACCCCATCCAACACCTTTAGAACGAACTGGAATAGAGACTGTGAGCCATGAATGGGCAAAAATTTGCACCAAACTCCATATTAACATCTATGTATTTGGAATGCAATGTCATTAAAGTCCCTATTGGTGTAATGGTCATGTGTCCCAATATAAACACACACACACACACATACTGGAACTGTCCAAAACACAGATTCTACAACAACAGTCATAACCATCATGTTTACATGCAAACATTTAAAATAAACAATGCAATCACACACACACAAAAAAAAATAATAATAAAAATACCAGTGCGGGACACTTGTTTAAATTTTAACATTTTACTTGGAAAGGCACAAACTATGATTTCCTGGTAAATAAATTTTGATGTGAGAAATAAAACAAGTACATATTTTTCTTCTTTTCCTTAAACGGTCCTTGAACAGATATCAGCCCGGTGCGGGATGCGCTCCCACATCAGTTTATATAGTCTGTCGGTTGTCTCGTCATTTCATTTCAAGCCCACTTTGTTGTCTTCTTTTTTTTTTTTTTCCAAAAGTGCAATAACAACAATGACAAGAGAATAATATCCATTTGTCTCTCCATCCCCCACAGTACCTGAGGCCAGTAACTGTGCTACAGAGTCCACAATAACAGAAAAAATGGAAGAATTTATATATTTTTTAAAAAAGACAAAAGGACAAAAAGAAAGCATTCCAGGACACTACAACTGCTTCACAACCCAAGGATTCCTTTCAATCAAAAAAAACAAATCAAAAAATTAAATTACAGGAAAAATAAAAAGACTCCAGAGTCTGGTTGAGATGAAATGTGTCCTGTTATTTTGTAATTTGGTGGGTGTCATTCCCAGTGCAGAAGCAACTCCTGCCCTCACGTTTTTAATCACAAATAAGATCTATTTCTAAGAAAACTTAAATGATTTGTTCACTGATGTAACGTCCCCTGATCAACAAACAATAAACGCTCTGCATGGAAACTAGTATACACCAACTGTTTCAAACAGCATCTTTTCACACACTGTGGTCTTATATCATCAATTAATTTCATATCACCATCTTTTCATCTTTTTGTGTTAATGTGTGATCTCGTATTTTACACATCTTCTTATGTATCTTCATTATTCTCTTTTTTTGAAGGAACCAGAGTCTGTTGGACAGTCAACATCATTCCTTTGCACTCCATTAAGTGGTGAAGCATCTATGAAAAAAGTGTGATGGGGACAGAGAGAGATAGAGAGAAAGACAGAGAGAGAGAGAGAGATCTGTGTATTTACTTGCATTTCAAACTTAACAGTGACCAGAATGTTTCAAGTTCTTTTCAAAGGGCGCGCTTCACTTGTGCCTCTGAAGAGCTTTCCTCTTTCTTCTCTTAAAAAAACAACAGCACCTGAAAGAAAAATCAGAGCAAAATTTACTACAGACCAAAAAAATAATAATTCAATGTCTTAAGTGGAATTAGGTAAAACATTTGAGAGCGTTGATGCATAATGAGGACCATTAAAGCAGTAAAGGGACATTCATATAGCAGACCGCAGTGACAAAATGAGTAATTCATTTTCAATTTACACTGAACAAAATTATAAACGCAACACTTTTGTTTTTGCCCCCATTTTTCATGAGCTAAACTCAAAGATCTAAGACTTTTTCTATGTAAACAAAAGGCCTATTTCTCTCAAATATTGTTCACAAATCTGTCTAAATCTGTGTTAGTGAGCACTTCTCCTTTGCCGAGATATGCCACACCTGTGAGGTGGATAGATTATCAAAATGCTGATTAGACAGCATGATTATTACACAGGTGTGCCTTAGGCTGGCCGCATTAAAAGGCCACTTTAAAATGTGCAGTTTTACTGTATTGGGGGGGTCCGAAAACCAGTCAGTATCTGGTGTGATCACCATTTTCCTCACGCAGTGCAACACATCTTCTTCGCATAGAGTTGATCAGGTTGTCCACTCCTCTTCACTGGCTGTGTGAAGTTGCTGGATATTGGCAGGAACTGGAACATGCTGTCGTATACGCCGATCCAGCGCATCCCAAACATGCTAAATGGGTGACATGTCCGGTGAGTATGCTGGCCATGCAAGAACTGGGATGTTTTCAGCTTCCAGGAACTGTGTACAGATCCTTGCAACATGGGCCGTGCATTATCTTGCTGCAACATGAGGTGATGGTCGTGGATGAATGGCACAACAATGAGCCTCAGGATCTCATCACAGTATCTCTGTGCATTCAAAATGCCATCAATAAAATGCACCTGTGTTCGCTGTCCATAACATATGCCTGCCCATACATAACCCCACCGCCACCATGGGCCACTCGATCCACAACGTTGACATCAGCAAACCACTCTCCCACACGATGCCATACGCGCTGTCTGCCATCTGCCCTGTACATGAAAACCGGGATTCATCCGTGAAGAGAACACCTCTCCAAAGTGCCAGACGCCATCGAACGTGAGCATTTGCCCACTAAAGTCGGTTACGACAACAAACTGCAGTCAGGTCGAGACCCCGATGAGGACGACGAGCATGCAGATGAGCTTCCCTGAGACTGACAGTTTGTGCAGAAATTCTTTGGTTATGCAAACCGATTGTTGCAGCAGCTGTCCGGGTGGCTGGTCTCAGATGATCTTGGAGGTGAAGATGCTAGATGTGGAGGTCCTGGGCTGGTGTGGTTACACGTGGTTTGCGGTTGTGAGGCCGGTTGGATGTACTGCCAAATTCTCTGAAACGCCTTTGGAGATGGCTTATGGTAGAGAAATGAACATTCAATTCACGGGCAACAGCTCTGGTGGACATTCCTGCAGTCAGCATGCCAATTGCACGCTCCCTCAAAACTTGCGACATCTGTGGCATTGTGCTGTGTAATAAAACTGCACATTTTAGAGTGGCCTTTTTATTGTGGCCAGCCTAAAGCACACCTGTGCAATAATCATGCTGTCTAATCAGCACCTTGATATGCCACTCCTGTGAGGTGGATGGATTATCTTGGCTAAGGAGAAGTGCTCAATAACAGATTTAGACAGATTTGTGAACAATATTTGAGAGAAATAGGCCTTTTGTGTACATAGAAAAAGTCTTAGATCTTTGAGTTCAGCTCATGAACAATGGGGGCAAAAACAAGTGTTGCGTTTATAATTTTGTTCAGTGTAAAAGCTGTAATGATGCAAATTTGGCATATCCAGCGTTGAATCATTTATGCAAACGAGTAGTGACAACCAAGGGTAATAAAGACGGCAAAGATGATTGTTATGATTCACCACCACCCACATACAGGAATAATATAAAACAAAAATAAAATAATGAGTGAAAAAGTGACAGCAATTAATATGATGCATTATTTTCTGTAATTTGTATGCTTTTACACTCAGAATATTATTTCTTAACAGAATGAAAACTGACTTGTCATTTTAGGAACACCAGTGATAATAAACTTACTTTGTGTCGTCTGCCACCTCTACTTCAGCGGGTGCAGTGATGGGAGCGTTGGAGTGTCCTGCGGTTGGGTCGTCTGTGTTCAGCTCTCCATTCGTGGAGCTCATGACCTGAAGATCACACAGACAGAAACAATAAAAACATGTCATGCAATCTCAAGAACTGAACTATTTACTTCAGTGTGTGACATTAGAAAGTCACAATTCACACTCTAAACAGGGGTCACCAGACTCGGTCCTGGCTCAAACTCTGCAGGACACCGGCCCTCTAGGACCAAGTTTGGTGACCCCTGCTCTAAAGAAACGTATGCATCCTGTAACAGGTAATTAAAAACTATTAATTGTAAATACTTATGACTTATGACCAAAAGAGCACACTTCTTTCAGAGTATGAGAAATAATCTAATAAACACATGTAATGAGTGCCATTTCATCACAATAACATTTGACAGATGAAACACAAAGTACTTCCTAAAAAAAAAAACTTACCACAACCAACTTGTGCAACCACAACAATCATCCTTAAAGATTATAGACATATATGGAAAAAGGGAGGAAGCATAGTATTCAATGAATATGTGATCAGTCAAATTAGTCATTTAAGACTCATTTTTTAGGTAGTAAACATGTGACTACACTGCACCATTTCTGTTTTAAAAAAAAGTTTGTTTGGGCCTGCCTCCATTTCAACACCTACAAAAGTCATTTAGTAAAACTTGTAACTGGAATCTTTGTGCTGAGGCAGTGTTATTGTTAATGAAATCTAAAATAAAAACTAAACACATTTTTCTTCTTATACACTACTGTTCAAAGGTTTGGGATTGATACTATTTTTTTTTTTTTTAAAGAAATTAATATTTGTATTAATTTAGGGTTCATTACATTTACCAAAAGTGACAGTAAAGGTGCTCATAATGTCACAAAAGATTTCAATTTCAAACAAATGCAGTTCTTTTGAATCCTGAAGAACCCTGAAAAAATGAATATCAGCCGCTACAAAAATATTTAGCTGTACAATGTTACTTGAGCATCAAAATCAGTATATTAGAATGATTTCTGAAGAATACTGTGATACTGAAGACTGGAGTAATGACTGCTGACAATTCAGCTTTGCCATAGGAATACATTTAAATTATATTCAGTAGAAAATATCATTTTATTTATTTTAATATTTCACAATATTACTGTTTTTTGGTCAAATAAATGCAGCCTTGGTGAGCATAACAAACTTTTCAAAAACATAAAAAATAAATATATCCCAAACATTTGAATGGTAGTGTATAACACAACTGTGAAAAACTGAAAATAAACCAAAATACATTTCCAAGGTTCCAGAGCTAAAATACAATCCAGAAAATATATTTTAACCTAAATAAATTTGGCATTAAAACAAGAAATAGATAAACTAGAAATCTCCAAAATGACAAACAAACTAAACGCAAAAACTAATTTGTAAAGTCAAATTGAAAACAAAACAGAAGTACAAACTAAATGATAAATTTAAAACTATAATAACCCAGTGCTGATGATGATGATTATATTCATATTCATATAACTATCTTAAGATGTGAATTGAAAACACATTAGATCTATGTTTAGACAATTCCAAAACCCACCACTAGGTGGCACATGTGTCTCATAAAGTGCCTTTCAAATGCACCACATAAGAGTTTCTCTTTTGAAATCTATCAGCATCCATTAGATCCTATCACACCGTGAGCTGCTCTCCAGCTAAAATGCTTGATGGCTTCTATTTAAAACACATGGTATCTCCAAGGAACGGCACTGCCGCCATCTGTAGTGTGTTCAGAGCCTAAAGGAGCCAAGCTGAGCATCACAGACGAATGCGTGTGCAAAAGACAGAGAAAAGCAGCCACGCTCACTCAAAAAGCAACACCACGAGCAAGCAGTACCTGCACTGAGCCCCCCAGCCTCTCGGCCGTGAGATGCGACCCCAGAGTCTCCTCATTGGTCACTGGAGTGGGCTGAGACTCACTTCCTTTGGGCTCGGGTGACTGATCAACAGTGGAAAAGCATTTTGGGCGGGGAAGCATAGAGGGTGGGACGGGGTGAGATGGATGGAGATTTTGAGGTATGATGGGAAGGTGGGTGAGTAAACACAAACAAACGAAAAATAAAACATTAAAAAGAAGACATCTCACATGCAGAAGCTTGCTCAATTACTAAGATAAATGTTATAAAAGAATGACACAAACTAATGGAAAAAAAAAAAAAAAAAAAAAAGGACAACCCAGCAAGCATGCAGAATTAAGAAAGACTGCTATTAGAAATCAATGTTAGTTTTCACAAATTACAACATGAACACTACCATTATATCTTAACATTGTTTTTTAAAGACATGCAAACACAAGCAGAGGGGCACATACATGTACAATAATCTTCCACCAGAATTTTAAGCTCATTTTATGCTCATGTAGCATGAAATGAATGCAGAGATACTCTAGGTTAAACTGGGATTTTGGAGGTGGAGCTACCTTACATTTTTAATAAATCAAGCAAAATTGCAACAGTATGTTAGTGGATGTACATCAGGACATAGATTTTATGATAGATTTTAGTAAAAGATGTCACAAGAATGAAAGGATGAGCCATAATGAAATCAGAATTTCCAGGGTGGCATTCTGTGCTGCACTGAAGAACACTGTCTGTTTGTTAGTGGATGTATATTGGGAACAGGGGCACATTTTGGCTACATTTTATTTTGTGATTTCACTGGAACACGGATGAGCAACCAAGAAATGGTGTATGTGCTGGAGTTGCGTAATGACAACAAGCACACAAAGTTCAGACAAAGACAAATTAAATAAATACACTACCGTTCAAAAGTTTGTTTTTTTTGAAGCAGAAGTAGAAATTATATACTTTTCCTCAGCAAGGATGCATTAAACTGATCAAAAGTGACCGTAAAGACATTTATAATGTTACAAAATATTTGTATTTCCAAATAAATGCTGTTCTTTTGAACTTTAAACAAAGAATCCTGGAAAAAATGCATCATGGCTTCAACAAACATATTAAGCAGCACAATCATTTTCATCACTGATGATGGGAAATGTTTCAAAATCAGCATATTAGAATGAATTCTGAAGGATCACGTGACTGAAGACTGGAATAATGGCTGCTGAAAATTCAGCTTTGTCATTACAAGGATAAATTACATTGTAAATTACAATACAATTTAGAAAACAATTTAGAACTCTAACAATATTTACTGTATTTTAATCAAATAAATGCAGCCTTGGTGAGCATAGGAGACTTCTTCCAAAAATACTTAAAACTTACTGTCAACTAACTTTTGAAAGGTAGTGCATCTAAACACACACACAAAAAAAACTAAGAATCATTATCGAGGAATTCTTGTCCTGTCCACATTGACATAATCATCAAGATATCAAGACAAAACAGATGCGGGAACATGATATTCATGGACTTTCACCATATGGGCCTCATCTCCAGTCAGAACATTTATGCCCTACAGAAAGTGAAGACAGTGCTGATACCACCACTGAACCGAAAGCATTTTGATTCAGCAGCAGGGAACTTTGTCTCTAAGCAACTGGCCACTAAAACATATTTGTTTACACCAAGCAAGGCACAACTAACCAGCCTTCCATCCCACTAATTAATCACACGAATGATGTTCAGAAACTGCATTGCACAACTGTAACATCACGCCAAACTTGAGCAACTCCTCCAACAACTTTTCCTCTGTCATCACTGTGAATGGCCAAAAGCATCAGGGCTTATTCTGATTGCTCGCATATCCAAAGAGGAAAAGTGGGAGGGTATACTATATCTGGCTACGAGTGTGTAAGATACATCCTTCACTGCACTGGAGCGAATGAGATGCACATTACGACCACATAGGGTGATTAAGATGTACAGTGTACTTAGATACACTCCAAGTTTAACCGTGCACCCAGCTCACCTGGTTTTTGGTCTGCGGTTGTGCTTTGTCTCTGCTGCTCGGCTGGGGTGTGTCTGTGGGGATGGGGCCTATAGGTGTAGGCTGCAAAAGACAACAATGATCTCACCGTTGAGCACGTCTCATACACTTGGAAATAAACCCAACATAGCATGACAAAGGGATTTGACAGTTGAAGTACACAAGAGAAGCATTGAGGAAGTGTCTGTGGAGGAAACAAATACTCACGAGAGGCTTGCCGACCCAGTCGTACTCGTAATCAAAGACGTAGCCGTTCCTGTCAAAGAGGTCTGTGAAGAGCTTCCTCAGGTAGTCGTAATCTGGTTTCTCAAAAAAGTCCAGTCTTCTCACATATCTCAGATAGGTGGCCATTTCCTCTGCAGTGTGTAAAAACAGGAATGGCGTTAGTTCAGGGAAACGCTTCACATGCTACTGTGCTTGACATAACCAAATCGATGGCACTAACCTGGGAAACTTTCACATAGCACTTCGATCGGCGTAGCTCGCTTGGTGTCGCCAATTTTCTGGTAACGTTCTTTCAGTGTGTCTGCCTGTATGGGAAACACACAAATTATTTCTCACAAGCTCTTCATGAAAGACTAAACCTGGCTGAAATGTAATTAAGCATGTGCAACACACAAATCCAGGGCAAGATTTAGCCTCTGGCTAGTTTTATTGAATAGGCAATGACTCGCACAACAAAAGATGATTGTTTTACTATTTTTTTTACATTTACTTTTTCATTCTCACCCTACTGTCATGTGCCTTCCATGTAATCTCTTTAAGTGATGAATTAACAATGGTGTGAGAGACAGCACTTCAGCAGGCAAGCGCTGAGCTTCTAACACCTGTGTGCGTTCAGAAGCAACCATAACCACTACGGCCATGTGACTCATTGCTCTATGACACATGGCTGAGCAACTGATTCACAACACGAGCAGCTGATATCTGCAATTGTTGCCAAGTCATCACACTTCTCAGTTACACTACTGTAAAATTTGGGGTCGGTAAGACTTTTATTGAAAGAAATTAACAGTTTTATTTAGCAAGGATGCATTCAAAAGTGACAGTAAAGACATTTGGAATGTTAAAAAAAATCTAATAAATGCTGTTCTTTCATAATTTTTTTTAATTCATCAAACAACACTGAAGAGTATCATGTTTCCTCAAAAAAAGAAAATAAATAAAAATAAAAAATAAAAAATCATTTTCAACATTGACAATTATAAGAAATGTTTCTTGAGCAGCCCATCAGCATATTAGAATAATTTCTGAAGGATCATGTGACACTGAAGACTGGAGCATTACAGTAAAATGAGATTTTTTTTTATTTGTAATTATTTCATTTATATTGCTTTTACTGTATTTTTGATTAAATAAATGCATCCTTGGTAAACATAAGTGACTTATTTATAAAAAAAAAAAAAACAACTTACCATCCCTAACATTTTTAGCAGTATTGCACATGTGCATAGAAAAAAAACCCCTGAAACCTGAGGATTCCTTTATTAATACCACAAAAACGGTGGCAAAGATCAAAAAACACTCTGAGGTGAAGAAATGAAATCATTTCAAGAATGGGTGGTAGAAAAGTGCAAACCTTCAAGCCCTGCCAGGGCAAACTGCCTCTCAGAAAGTACATAAACATATGGCCCAGTGCTTCTAGGTCATCCCTTCTGCTTTGTTCTGAGGGGGAAGAAAAACAACAACTGTTACACGTCATACTAATGGACGCAGCAGGTACATTTTCGCCGTTAAATTGAGACGGATATATTTAAAACTACACAATTAAGTGGGTTACATAAATATGAGTCACTCAAGAAAATGAAAGTATGCAATTTAAGGTGGGTTGCTGATGTGATTATTTTTCCCCTTCGCCCAAGAAATCAGTTTAAAAAAAATAAATCTAGAAAATTAACATTTTGGGAACACAAGGCTGGTTTTCATAGGAAAATGAAAGGAGAGTATATAGTGCACACCTTTTCCCAAATGTGTGTTGATACTCATATACCGGGCAGTGCCAGTCAGGCTCTTATGCTCTCGGTATGGGATGTGTTTTTTGGTCTCAGGGTCTATGTATTCTTTGGCAAGCCCGAAGTCAATGATATGAATGGTGTGCTGCCTCTTAGACCCCGGCCGCCCCACCAAAAAATTCTCTGGCTTGACGTCTCGATATATCAAGCTCCGCGTGTGAACGTACTCCATCCGTGTTATCTGAAAAAACAAGAAAGATGCTGTTAAGGACGTTCTGGGCCAAAAACCAAAAAAGAAGTATCCCACAAAAACATGCCAGAGATGAACGATTCCTAGAAATCATTTAGAAAACAGCCAAAAGAAATCCTAAATGTGTAATGAGACAAACCAAAACTGCTGAAAAAAGCTAACAGCCTCTCTGACCAAACGCTTACCAGTTGAATAGCTATCATTAGAACGGTCTTGAGGGAGAAAGTGCGGTCGCAGAGGTCAAACAGGTCCTCCAGACTGGGCCCAAGCAGTTCCAGAACCATAGCATTGTACTTCCCGCAAGGCCCGAAGTAGAAGACCTGAGGAACTCCCTCTGCAAAGACAAAGACAAAATGATCATTTAACAACCCAGCAAAATGCAAACGTAGAATCCTGAATGCTTTTTGTTCTTTAGAGAAACGGTTTTGTATTATTATTTTCTTAACACCACCAAATATTTAGCATCCTGTTCACAGCCAGTACAGGCCACCATCTCTGACAGGACCCATAATGACAACACCTTGAACAAAACATTACTAACAAGCCCTTGGAGAGAGAGCACATCATGCAATTCATTAAAACAGAGACCATCTCAAGCTCACAGAGTTTACAGAGGGCTGTAAAACAGCTAATCTATCCCACACACATGGCATGTTCTCTCCCACAGTAAGAACTCAGTGCACAGACAATGGGCATGTTTCTAAAAGGTTAATGAAGGCGGGGCTGATGACTTCAACATCATTAAACAAAACTCTTTTGCTTCCATTGAAAGTATATAGCATAGTAGGGGTGGGTGATATACCAAATGAAACTACATAGACTGGTATACATTTTTAATTTTTTAATTAATAACATTAAAGAAAAAAGGCTGTGTCCACTTAGATATTGTTGCTAACAAAACTTGTCAAAAAGGAGAAGATGCCTATTTATTTGCTCAGGTTTAAAAAAGCAATAACAAGCAGATATATTTAAATAAATATAAATATTAGAATGACAATAGAAATAGGAAAAAATGTGTGTTTATATATATGTGAATATATTATGTATAAATCATTTATAATAAAATTTAAATAGTATATACAAATACGTTTTTATTATAGTTTTAAGTTATACTTTGTGAATATATTCCTCATTTGTAAGTCGCTTTGGATAAAAGCGTCTGCTAAATGACTAAATGTAAATATATTCAATAATGAAAAAAAATGCATTTAATAAGAATACTATGCTGTAAGTTTTTGCTTATATCATACACCCCTTGCACTATAGTACAGCCTAAAGTTACAGACCAAAGCAAAAAGTCTAGTGCAAATAGCAGGTGTTGAGCAGAATTACTTTTTTGATGAAGCTTCTTTGAAAAAGCAAGGATTGCTGTGACCTCAAGGACACACAGTTCTTAAATGCTGCCCACTGCCAGTGTTTCCAATTCAATTCCAGGTCACCTGTGCCAAATCCCATGTGTGTGTGCTCTTCGGTCCAGTGGTCAGATGCAGAGGCACATGAGACACACTGAGACAGAGAGCCTAGGAAAACCCAGCTCCGGGGAGGATTATTAAAGGATTTACCTGATCTGGCAAACGTCATTCCCATGGGTGGGGGTGCCGAAAACGCGCGCACACACACACCTGTCTGCACTTTAGCAAGCCAGATCCGTTTGGAAACCACAAGGATGATGGATGTGCCCACGGCAAGAGTACAGCCAGGAAGCTGACTCATCAAAGCACCAGATCCGAGGTTTAAACCCAACGCCAACTCGGCAATCAGAAGAAGGAAAATTACAACCATGCGCAGCTGGATCACTTCCTTGAATTGTAAACAAGGCCATATTTTATATTTAAAATAAAATATTTTAATTATTATACAGGCAGAAAGCAGGGCTATGAGAGGAAGCACAGTACAATTTATCCATGCAGTACGGAAAAAAGCTGCACAACAGAGAGGCATGTGATGAGCAGTAATTACAGAGTCCGCAAAAAGTATTTGGACACGCAAGTCACAGCTCTCAATTAGGAATGAACCGATAATAACATTACGACTGATACAGAGAATTTGATCTTTTTCTTTATGTTATTGCAGATATGCAATAAAATTCTAATGATAATAATAATAATAATAAAATACAAATTTAAAAACACACTAAAAACAAACATTTTTGTCAATGTCAGCTAAATTTAGGCACAAGATTAGAACATGAAATACAGATAAAATATAAATGATAGCAAAAGTAATCCAAAAACAGACAGAAACATCCAACCATGATTAAATATCCATTTTTAGCTGATAAATATCAATGTCAACCGATACTGATAAATAAAAATAAAACATAACAAACGCATACATGCATGAATAAATACATAAAATATGCATACATGCATAAATGAATACAAAAATACAAACAAATAAATCAATCAATAGACTAATGACATCAGTCGTCAGCATATCATTTTTAGTCGATGTATGAAATCAGTTCAGTTCATACATTTGCGGCACACCGTTGCACTTTTAACAGCCTCTGTGCAGCGACACTAAAGTTCAACAAGGAGATTTTCCGCCATATCAAAACCCCACTTGCTCACATTACTAACAGAGCCTGAGAGAAAACAACACAACTCATTGTTCATCAAACACATGTCCTCTCAGAACAGACGCACTGGAATGTCAAAGTTTAGCACACATGCCCAAGTGAAGGCTTGCATATTAAAGATTCAGCATCCAGCCAGAGAACAACAAGGCCCTGATTCCATTAGCGGGACAGTGGAGAAGAATCAGAGGCTGAAACGTGATCGCTGTGGCCAGCACAGGTCCCAGTGTGATTCAGGAGATGAGAGGGTTTGCGTTATCCGCCCTGCTGCATAAAACATCCACAGCCTGCACTGCAGAGAGTTCCATGACACTTTTTTCCCCAAATGTCAGAGATTGAACGCAACGATTGAAAAGCCACTAACCAAGTCAAAGTCACACCATGCAACTCAGCTAAAAATAACTCTAGAGCTTTAATCAGCAGCACAATAGCAATTAAACATTTAAACACAAGCTATTTAAAACAAGCAAGCCACACAGCAGCAGCAAATTCCCCTTCATT
>JAFVLL020041345.1:0-39436 GCA_021397915.2 Tor tambroides | reverse complement strand
ACTGTTTTATAATGTACTACAATACTGAGGTGCAGATAATTGCAACTATTTGCAATAAGTAGTATAAATAGCAGAAAATATTGCTATTTTAACATTGTAAATAGAATCTATAGCTATTTGCACAGTGTAAATAGCATATCGTTAAAAAATACTGCTATTTTCACTTGGTGTAAATAGAATCCATCGCTATTTGCACTTATTGTAAATAGCATCTAATTGCTATTTACACTTAGTGTAAATAGCATCTATCGCTATTTACACTTAGTGCAAATAGCCGCTGCCATTTGTAAATTCTATGGGTCTAGCTTCCGGTCGCATCCGCATCCAGCTATTTTTAGCTGTACAAAACAGTTCGTTTTCCTGCTTGATATTGAAAATTGGTGTGTCTTATCATATTATTTTAATGTATAATCTTAATTTTGATCACACTGGTTTGTAGTGCAAACAGTTTTACTGTTTACTACACGTTGTTATTCTCCTCGTTATTTACCTATAGCAGCTAATGAACCGGAAGTCTCACCCATAGGCTTACTTCCGCATTGAAGAAAAAGGTGGATACATGAGATATTTATTTATAAGTAATTTGTAATTCCGCAGGATCATTTAAAGTGAACTAGAATAAAAGTGCTAGTCACCAGTTTTATGACAGTATGTTCATTTTGGCTACAGAACAATTAAACAGGGAGTATTCAAAAATTTTACATTGAAATAATGAATAAATGAATAAAATTAGAACACACAAAGTCATTGAATCGTGACTGTTTAAGTTTTTGACCAAAACAGGAAAAAGGCCCAAGAGGTCTTTTAAAATCACTGGGCCATTTTTGTTTTAAACGTCAAAACGGAAACAGAAATGCAAAATTCAGCAGGTGTTTTTTTTTTTTGCATTGTAAGACATACACTTTCTCTTATACATCTACAAAGACGTAAACTTAAAAATCTTGCTGTTGATACATCCATACATGCATAAAAATAAACTAACAAACAAACAAACAAATAAATAAATAAGCAGCTACCAGTTTGTTTCTGTTCTTTTTGGAGACATGTATGGCATACAGTGATTACAGGTTTTTATATCCATTAAAGCATATTTATACATCTTAATAAATATTGGAACAGCTGGTTTATGCATAATTTATACATCTTAACATCTGAGAGAATGCCTGGCTCCACAAATCGTCTTGATTGGTCCCTGAAAATCAAGGCAAGCCCTCGCTGTAGAGGCTGTTCATTTTAAATATTGGGGGGAAACAGAATTACTAACGATGTTGATTATTCAGTGGGACAGACCAACATGTTGCTTTTTTTCCTTGGGCAAACCGTGACTCTTTCGAGAATAACAGATTGAGCTGAATATATTCTGCCAATTCTTGAGCGCTCAGACACAAAGAAAGACCAGGATGTGCACACTTACACACACACACACACACACACACACACACACAATTGATTATTCTCTGAGGATCCCTTTTGAGTCCTCCATTAGCTTTGATGTTGATAGCCATTAAAAAGATTTCTTACTTGATGTGTGTAATTAATGTTCTCTCTTTGTTCTCACTTCAGTCTTAAAAGAAGAAGAACATCCATAATTGTAAACTCAAGTGAATATTCATGCTGTAATCTGATCTCTTTTCGCTTCTCATTTCACTGAATGCGCCTAAATCACTTTCAGCTTCACAACAGCCGCGCTTTTCTTTTTAAAGGCAAAATCAGTGGTGGCGTCCTGTGGCTAAAGTGAATGTTTTTCTGACTCGCTCTTCTATGGACAGCGTGATGCATTGTTTGCTGCATGAGAGCAGCCCGCGGCATTTTCTGCTTTCAAAGGTGAAGTGCAGGGAAGAGGCATTGCGAGACTAATGGTGTATAAACATTATGGAGACCAGGATAAGCAAAAGACTCGAGTCATGTGTGCTTCATGTCATCAGCAGTGCCGCAAATATTATATTCTGGTGATAAAAGCTTGCCTGTAGCTCAAACAGTAGACAATGGTGCTAGCAACAAAACTGATAATGTGTACCTCGAATGCAGTGTTGCTTTGGATAAAATTGTCTACCAAATGATAAATGTAAAAGCAGTGTTGGGAAGGTTATTTTGAAAATGTAATAAGTTAGTTTACATGTTACCCTATTAAAAATGTAATGAGTAGTGTAACTATTTCAATGACTTTATTAAAGTAATGCAACTGATTATGTTTGATTAATTTTCTAAATTTCTAATGAATGTTTTTAACTGTTAATCATTTTCAAACATTTAAACCAGGCAGTGTTTCAGCAGTACTCAACACCATTACAAATTCAAACAAGATAACCAAACAAAATAATCAGAATAGCATTGCTGTCAGCCTTTAAATGACAGGAGGTATTGTGCACATCAAAAACAGGTAACGTTTGGCAACTCGAACCTTCAGCTCCCTCCACAGATTTTCTATGGGATTAAGGTCTGGAGACTGGCTAGGCCACTCCAGGACCTTAATGTGCTTCTTCTTGAGCCACTCCTTTGTTGCCTTGGCCGTGTGTTTTGGGTCATTGTCATGCTGGAATACCCATCCATGACCCATTTTCAATGCCCTGGCTGGCTTCAATGCCCTGGCCCTGACGGTACATGGCCCCGTCCATCGTCCCTTTGATGCGGTGCAGTTGTCCTGTCCCCTTAGCAGAAAAACACCCCCAAAGCATAATGTTTCCACCTCCATGTTTGACGGTGGGGATGGTGTTCTTGGGGTCATAGGCAGCATTCCTCCTCCTCCAAACACGGCGAGTTGAGTTGATGCTAAAGTGCTCGAATTTAGTCTCATCTGACCACAACACTTTCACCCAGTTCTCCTCTGAATCATTGGCAAACTTCAGATGGGCCTGTACATGTGCTTTCTTGAGCAGGGGGACCTTGCGGGCGCTGCAGGATTTCAGTCCTTCACGGCGTAGTGTGTTACCAATTGTTTTCTTGGTGACTATGGTCCCAGCTGCCTTGAGATCATTGACAAGATCCTCCCGTGTAGTTCTGGGCTGATTCCTCACCGTTCTCATGATCATTGAAACTCCACGAGGTGAGATCTTGCATGGAGCCCCAGACCGAGGGAGATTGACAGTTATTTTGTGTTTCTTCCATTTGCGAATAATCGCACCAACTGTTGTCACCTTCTCACCAAGCTGCTTGGCGATGGTCTTGTAGCCCATTCCAGCCTTGTGTAGGTCTACAGTCTTGTCCCTGACATCTTTGGACAGCTCTTTGGTCTTGGCCATGGTGGAGAGTTTGGAATCTGATTGAATGATTGCTTCTGAGGACAGGCTGTCTTTTATACAAGTAACAAGCTGAGTTTAAGGGAGTTGCCCTTTAAGAGAGTGCTCCTAATCTCAGCTCCTGACCTGTATAAAAGACACCTGGGAGACAGAAATCTTCCTGATTGATAGGGGATCAAATACTTATTTGACTCATTAAAATGCAAATCAATTTATAACTTTTTTGAAATGCGTTCTTCTGAATTTTTTTTGTTGTTGTTGTTATTCTGTCTCTCACTGTTCAAATAAACCTACCATTAAAATTATAGACTGATCATTTCTTTGTCAGTGGGCAAATGTACAAAATCAGCAGGGAATCAAATATTTTTTTTCCTTCACTGTACTTTCTATTACAATAACAATAACTTATGCAAAATTACATGCAAGTAAACCTAAACCAAACCCTAATCCTAACCCTAACCATATAGTAAGTACATGTAGTTAATTAATATTACTCAGTACTTAAATGTATTACACTGTAACAAGGACACCTTAAAATATAGTGTAACCAAAAATCGTTTGTAATCGTTACCATTTTCATAAGTAACTGTAATTAAATTACACATTTTTTCACAGTAACTGTAATGGATTACAGTTGCATTTAATTTGTAATTAAATGATGTAATGCCATTACATGTAACTACTCGCCATCACTGTGTAAAAGCATAGCTGCTAACTTGATTGAAAGCATTGTGTCTATAATGAAAAAAGTCAGCTTGCTTGTGGAGAAAATGAATGAGAAATATTTGTGAAAGAATTAAAAATCCAGTCCAATGAGTGATCAGCACTGTTGGAGCATTTTGCTCTCTCCATGGTTCCGTGGTAACTGTGAGTAACAGGATTGTGGGTATTGTAGTTCTTCAGGTAATGTGAATTTTTCACATGAAGCTGAAATCTCAGAATTCATTACAGATGTTTCTTGAACGGCTTATATTTTATTACTAAAATTCAGTTTGAATTTTCGGGAGATTTTACATACATACATACATACATACGTATTTGTTTGTTTTTGTTCTCTTATGCACCAAGGCTAGATTTATTTGATCAAAAGTGCGATAAAAACAGTAATATTGGTAAAGATATAGATATGTTTTTATTTTAAAAAATATTTTAAAATATTATTTATTTCTGTAATGGAAAAGCTGAATTTTCAGCATCATTACTCCAGTTTTCAGTGTCTCACGATCCTTCAGAAATAATTCTAATACAGTATAATGACTTGCTCCTCAAGAAACATTTATTATTGTCATATTATTATGTGGAAAGCAGTTGTGCTACTTCATATTTTTGTGGAAACCATGCCACATCTTTTTCAGGAATCTTTGATGAACAAAGTTCAACAGCATTTATATTTGTAACAGAATTTTTCTGCAACACAATAAAATACTTTGTCACTTTTGTTCAATTTAATGCATCCTTGCTGAATAAAAGTACATAGCAATACATAAAATACTTTTATTGAGCCACTATATAGTGTCCATTAGTGTCTCAGAAATAAACTGTAAATAATTTAAATCACCTTTTGTTGACTGGAGACTTAAAAAGCTCAAAGATTTTCTATCATTTGTAATATTGCTGGTACATTCCTACAAGTCCCAGTGCAAAATAAAGTCCTGTCCCGGCAGTAGCTGTGACACAGCATTATCTCTCCACTTCCCATAAAAATCCACTCAGAAGTAATATAGAGCTGAGGCATTTATTTAGGATGAAAGTCACACCCCGGTGAATCTGAATCATATTTGAGAGATCAGGGATAAGCTTTGGATGTGCCGGTCGAGTGGCGAGTCTTTTGGGGATATGTGGCGGTAATTCACCTTTACGTGTCCTGTCAGACGCGCTGAGACGATCCGCCACAGATTCAGATTCTTCTAAACACACAAGTCATTACAGCATCTGGAGATCAATGACTGAGATCATTTATTCATTAACAGACTGACAGAAACATTGTGTACCAGAAATACACAAACCTTGAGCCAAATGAATACAATGAGATGGTGATTCATTACAGACTATTCTATTAAGCAGTCTTGTAGTCATGGAAACACTCTAAGAAGATAGTCTCTAATGCTAGAAATAATGAACTAATGAACTACTTAAGAACTACCTTTTTCACACTTTATTTTTTTTTTATATACTGTGTAAATATGACCATCTTTGTGGATTTCAGTGGAATTGGACATTGCTATATCTCATTAGCTTTAGTTCAGTTGGACATTAATGAATTCAGCTGCACCCTGTGAATGCTTAATATCTTCAATACAACAGCTGAATGCATGGAATGACCATGAACTGCAGCTGCAAATGAATCACATACATTTGATTTGTTTAGTTCATTGTAAATGCAAAACTGAAAGCACTAATTAATCATTAATCAGCAGCTGTTACTCAAACAGGAAGACGTGTGAGAGGGAAAAAATGTCTCCAGGTATGGTTGTTTGGAGGGGAAGTGAGAGATGAGAGCAGTTCTCTACACTGTAGATGCAAAGGTACCTGCCTTCAGCTATAACACTAAGAACCCAGCTGGAAACCAGCGATCTGCAGATACTAACATCCTTTTCCCTATCAATGTTCCTTTTTCAATCCCATCAGTTCTTAAACTGTTAGTAATAGTAACCTTAGAATTTAAAGGTGCCATAGAATGCATTGATACAGTATTTTAAATTGTTCTCTGATATCCACATAGAAGGTATGTAGCTTAGGTAAGGGCAAAAAATCTCCAGAAACGATTTTACATGACCATTTACAACCCCCAGATTTCTCCCTAGAATGAAACGGTCTGTTATTGGCTTATTTGGCAGGGTCATGAATAATAATGAGCTCTGCTCTGATTGGCTGTTTCACAGTGCGGCTCATCAGCAAGAAGGAAACACAGAGAGGAAAATATATATTTAAATACTTTCTCTCGCGGTTATATCGTCGGGTAATTATACTGTATATAAAATGCGGGCATCAGGGAGCCGTTATTAATACACAAGACATTGAAACTGCTTTTGAACGATCGGTCGATCGCGTTATAGTTTCACTTTCAAGATACGCGATTGCACGAACTATGTTTATATTATGGAGCGGCAGCACTTTACCACACATTTTACAAGATCAGATGCTTGCCAGTGGTGCTCAGGATCTGTAAATCATTCGCCATCATCCTCATCTCTCCTTACTCTGTTTGTGTGGTAAGTGAAATCTTATGTACTGTAATGTAACAGGCTACAGCTAGCAAGGAGCTAAACATGTCCCTTTAGTGGCTCGTGTTATTTTAGTAGAACGCGTTATTTGCTTTCCGTGCCTTTCTGAATACAGACACCAACCCATCCCTGCACTTCACACCCCCTGCACAGCCTGGAACATAACATTTATTTTTCCATGATCTGCCATTTTCGCAGTTGTCCTCGCTTGTTTCTTCACAATACCTGCAGAACTTCTGATGGTTCGGCTGGCGGCTGACGTAGAACATGGGTGGGTTTATGCAAATGTTGGGGGCGTAACTATTAGTGATCCCGACTATTACGTAACAGTCGGTGTTATGTTCTGATTCGCCTGTTTTTCAGTGGTGTTTTTTAATCACGAGATCTACATAAGGAGGAGGAAACTATGGTGTTTGAGGTTCACTGTATGTCATTTCCATGTACAGAACTCTTATTATTTAACTATGCCAAGGTAAAGACAATTTTTCATTCTATGGCACCTTTAACTCAAAAGTAGCTTTATCATCTCATTTAGTGGATGATACATATGTGGCTGCTTTCCATTCAACATTTGCATCCCTCCAACTCTACAATGCCACCATTATTTTTTATATATTAGCTAATTGCTATTGAGTTGGTAGTATGGTAATTATATTGATTACACGAATGTGAACTTGAGCACAACTGTTTGATTCATATTCTCCACAGAAAAATTGATTTTTAATGATAATGTATAAACTTTTCAACCATGGACAATGATGTACTTCCTTAAAAAGCCACAAGTAAATGTGATTTCAGTTTCATTATTAAACAAAAATGTTTAATAGACATGCTTGAGAATATTCTCCTCTGTCCTGAACAGAGATCTATGTACATACACACACACACACACACACACACACACACACACACGGTTTCCATGATTTATGGGGACATTTCATATTGATGTAATGATATGATGATATAGACATATAGTTTTTATACTGTACAAATGGTATTTTCTATCTCTAAATCTCACAGGAAACTTTCAGCATTTTTAGATTTTCAAAAAACTTCATTCTGTATGATTCATAAGCTTGTTTCCTCATGGGGAGCAAAAAAAAAAAAAAAAGTCCCGACAAGACTTATATTATATTTTAATAATTAATACTTTTATTCAGCAAGGAAGCAGTAAATTGTTTGAAAGCTACAGCAAAGACATTCATAATGTTACAAAAGTAGGAAGTATCACAGTTTCCAAACAGTAAAATGTTTTTAACATTGATAATAATAAATGTTTCTTGAGCAGCAAATCAGCATATTAGAATGATTTCTAGAGGATCATGTGACACTGAAGACTGGAGTAATGATGCTGAAAATCCAGCTTTGCTATCACAGGAATAAAATATATTCAAATTTAACCAGTTATTTTAAATAACTGTATTTTAATCAAATATGTAAATTCAGCCATGGTGAGCATAAGAGGCTTTATTTATTTTTTTTCAAAAACTTAAAAAAAATCTTACAGCCATTAAACTTTTGAATAGTATATGCTTTGTCTTGTAGCTTTGTCTTGTTTGTGGTTTAGAAATTGTGCTTCAAATCAATGCTTATAATATTGTGATTCATCTTAGAGCTACTTGGTTTAGTTTATGTATTAGACATGTTTATTGAAGCATTTCAGTGAATCCCTGTTGAGACAATGACTAAGAAAAATGCCTATGGAACTAAGTTGAGGGTCACTGTTACATCATAATATTTACATCACATTTGCCAGACACTGTTATCTAAAGCCACAATGCATTTAAGGCATATACAACTTACCAGTATGTGTGTTTCCTGGGAATCTGACCCAGCGCTTTGCTCTTGCTAGCGCCAGGTTCTACCAGTTGAGCTATAGAATCTACACAGACACATATAGCCAATATAATGCCGTTTTCTAGAATGACCTGAGATGCTACTTTTTACCCTTAAAATAGTGTTTCTTCAACAGTTCATTGCAGCACTTTAGGTTCAGCAAAGAAACCTCTTATCATCAACCATTTTGTGCAGTAAAGCACTTCTGGGTCTTTGAATATGTGTGAGGAACATAGGTTGAACATTATGAAATGTAAACTAGATTCAGAGTCACGATGGCCAACTCTAACCACTAGACCAAAGCTCCAAAAATTATTAGCTAAAGAATTAGAGAGTAAAGGTTATTTCTGGATCTTAACAAGGCTGTCTTATGGTTCTTTGGGAATCTAAATGGATCCTTTATTCTAAAGAGTCATGTTCACTTACAGTGCATTAATAAAATCAATGATGTACCTGGCAAAAAACACATAGCATGAATCTAAGATGGGCTCGCTCTAGCCATAGGGGAATATTGTATGTAATTTCAGATGAAACGGAGCATATACAAATGACATGTGAGAGCGAGAGATAAAGAAATACACACACATACCCAGTCGCACCCTCTGGCTGGAGCTGCACGGGAGTAATGCTCTACTCTCATAATAAACATGTCCACATCTCACATCCAAGTTGCTCTAATATACCGGAGAGAAAATTTATGGCACATCCCTGATTTGTTTGCTGTTATTAATGGGGCAGGGAGGAAGGAAGTGTTCTGTGGCTGCCAGCACAATATCTGACCTCTGAGAGTGCATTAAATCAAGGCATTAGGGCCTGTGTTAATAAAAAGGATAGCAGAGGCGGAGCACCTCGGCCAAAACAAACACACCCCAGACACAACAAGCAAACGGCCCAGGCTTCCAGCAGCACAGGAAGGAGAATTAATATTAGGTTTTAATCTGCCATATTAGGGCAGCGACCTGCCGCGGTTGACTGAGATGTGAAGAAGGTCTCTGGAGAGCCTCTGGGTGAGCTCTGCTCAGAGCTGACTCGAAGCGCATGTCCATCAAACTGAGACCCAGGTTAATGCCCTGAGCGCAGATCACAGAGGTTAATGCTGTGACTGTAAGTGGTCGCTCTTAAAAATAAAGGTTCCAATTAGTGGCAAAATGGGTTTTACAGCAGGACACCACTGCAGATCCTTTTTATTTGCATTGCTCTTTACAAAACCAGCTATATATGTTTCAGAGGTCTCATATTTTTAGCCAAGTGGATTATAAAAGCAACTAAAAATTCCAAGTTTGAATAGTGGTCCAAATTTGCAATAAAAAAACAAAAATGGCACTGCATGACTTGTTATTTTGGCATCACTGATGTACTATTATAGTTTTTGTTAATATTTTGAACTATA
The DNA here is from genome assembly GCA_021397915.2 of Tor tambroides. Taxonomy (NCBI): domain Eukaryota; kingdom Metazoa; phylum Chordata; class Actinopteri; order Cypriniformes; family Cyprinidae; genus Tor; species Tor tambroides. Next base: position 29,750 of record JAFVLL020041345.1, on the reverse strand, counting down.
TTTTATTTTATATTTTCTGAATTAACTTTAATATTAAAGTTTAAGGAATATTGTTGTGTTTGTCATTTTTCAATGACAATAAGGGCAATAAGTTTGCCCTAAAAACAAAACTAAACAAATATAGTATTTATTATTATTATTATTATTAATATTATTGGTCTATTGTTATTTCACTGAGAAAATGAGAAAAGTTCCCTTGGCAAAAAGCTAAAATAAACTTTAAAAAAAAAAAAAAAAAAAAATATATATATATTAAAAGTAGAGAATTGATAAACCAACTTTCCCTCTTCAATGTCTATTTCTTGCATCATACATGTTATTGTAAGAGAAATATTGAAACAAAACAATGCAGCGTGAACCAGTTCTGTGCACTGTGTGCCATGACCACGGATGTATTGATTCAATAGCTTAAGGTGTATTTAAGCAAACTATTGGGAAGATTACAGGTGCAAATGTGTATAATATGGTTTTAAATCCTAAGCATTTCAAGACTCAATGTTAAGCATGCTACAGCCTATTTTAATTCATTTAATACAATAAAAATTATGGATGGCGGGGACATTTTACCCCATTGACTCTACTACTCATATGATTGAAAAGACTGTAATATCATAATTTTATTTATTTCAAATATAACATCCAAACACCACACACACACACACGCGCATTTGTGTGTGTTTCTGTGAATTGTGGGGACTTTCCATAGACTTCTATTTATTTTATACTGACCAAACAATAAGTTCTATTCCCTAACACTAAACCTTCCCCTTTAAAGAAAACCTGTTTGCAGGTGTTTTACAGATTTTTCTATCCTTGTGGGGACATTTGGTCCTCATAATGTAGCATAAACAATCACACACACACACACACACACACACAAAAGTCTTAAAACATAAGGAACATGTAACATGTTTACGAGTTTTTGGTAACACTTTAGATTAGGGAACACATATTCACTATTAATTAAGAGTTTTCTCTCAATAAATTGCTAATTTTCCACTTATTAATTGTTTGTAAGGCAGCTGTTAAGTTTAGGTATGGGGTACGATTAAGGGATCTAAAATATGGTCATGCAGAATAAGGCAATAATATGTGCTTTAATAAACAGCCAGTACGCTAGTAATATGCATGCTAATAAGCAGCCAGTTAATAGTGAGAATTGGTCCTTAAAATAAAGTGTTACCGAGTTTTCTAATACATTTGCACCAACACATGAGTTTGTTCAAATTTATTTACAATGTTGTTGATATAATTTGGCACACCGCTGCTGCTGTCTGGCTGTTTTATTCATGCGATTGACCGTTTCTCAACTAGAAATGGCAAACTGACCTTGAGTTTCCCATTTAGGATTGTGTTTCAAATCAAAATGCAACTCTGTGTGTTGTCTGTGCTCAAATGCCACTTGCCGTAACCGACTGTATGAATCCCATCCTCAGCTTTCACAGTGGCCCAGTGGTACTTGATGTCAAATAATCCTGTCATCCATCACCATCCATAGCTACAAAGGTAGCGCGAACGCACGCGACGATAGTCAAATCCCAGAAACCCTGTGTGTATCCACCCCGCATGATAATCTTAGCATGACACAGTCAGCCAAAGGCGAATTCTAAGAGAACTAAGCAAACAAAAATTCACTGTCTCAACGTGCCTCAGCCCTAGGCATCTATCAGCGTTGAGAATGTTTTACAACACTTTGACACCTCAAACCAAAAACATTGAGAAGAGAACATCAAATATTTTTGCGAGGAGGTAAAGAACAGAAGGAATTGTCAAAAAAGCACCAACGCGTTATGAATAAATGGGCACATTGCAAGCATCACAAATTAAACTATCTGTTATTAATCACTAGGCAAAACATTCCCTCATCTGGCAACGCTCTGTTGGTTAACTAATTATCATGCCACATTCATTTTCTGCGCCCCGAAGCGTTTGTTGGATTTACCCAAGGTGGAGCGCGCATGTGTTCGGCCGGTTTATTCCAAAACGCAGCATTAACTGTGGCTATGCAAACCCAAGGGCTGCTGGGATTGCTTCATTTACATTCCACAGATTGCATCTGGAATTCTGAGACATTTTCCTTTTTTCCGCCTGTTAATTGGGGACAGCATGCACCGAAAGAGATGTGCACTGACACGTAAGCACAATAGCAGCATCACAGGCGAGTCCCTAATTAGTGAGCATTAATGACTACAACACATGCTTGACCATAACCGTGATATTCTATCAGTCAGTAACCACAGCCATTTTTTCTCTGGCTGCTTCCTTCACGTATGACGGTCAGGAGTGTGTGCGTTTTGCATCGAGTGGCAGTCATTGCGGTAAACGCTCCTTTCCATCCATCTGAGGACGTGTTTACAAAGCTTTCATTTCTGAACGATTCTCGACCCTGCGCGCACACCCCCAGCGTGACGTTGATTAGGAGGCTTGTCAGAAATAAACTGGAGAGCCCCATTCCTCCACAAACCTGTATTCATTTAGTTCTGCCAAGTTATACGGTGCCATATCTCTGCAGGAAAATCCAGCATGACATGAGAGCGAATTTTGCCCTTTTAAAAAGAGGGTTAATCTTTCTTTCTTTCCCACAGCAACCTCAATCTCTCTCCGGCCCGCATGGCTCTTGTGATCCCGGGCTGCTGCAGTAAATTAAATTAAATAAACCCATTAGTTACAGCACTGCTACCTTCTCACCTCTGCCCAGATGCGCTTTCATGGTTTGTTGGCCTTTTAAAGCAACCGGAGGACTGAGTATATGGAAGCTGTGATTGGAAAGTGACCTTGAATGAGCAGAACAGAGAGTCGGGTTCATTGTTCATCGGGATGATCAATTAAAACTTTGCTTGTTAAGACACTTCCGACTGTGTTTTTCAGGTTAAAAATGCACACGTATTACAAAAGTAAATCAGAGTTTAGGTGCTTTCAAATATGCAGAGGCAGGCGAGAGGAAAAATGGGGGTGGATGGCCGTGAAGAGCGTGTCTGCGTCACTGCAAACACATTAAAAAGTGTGGCATGAGTAAGTGAGTGGAGATCAAAAATTCGGCAACATGCTGACAGCCTGAACTGCACGTCTGAGGGGAGAGAGACTTTATTATTTCTTCCACATTATTTCATTCCGTCTGTTGTTTTAAATCATGAAAATGTGTATTAACTTGAGGAATAAAGTGACTAAAGCTGGAAGAGAATTTAAAAGAAGATCAGTGGTGAACAAAGATCATTTAAAGTACCTCATCCAGTGGGATAATTCTCCCTCAGTTTCCCAGTTTGCTTCATAAAAACAGGAAAGCTCATTTTTATACCTCATTTTGAACACTGCAGGTATTCAAAAATGTTTCCTTTTACACAAAGACGCTTCAAAATCTTGAAAAAATAGCATACTCACAGAAGGGTGTGCAATATAGTGCAACAGTTGGGTTCTGAAAGTAAAATTCCCATTCTTTGTCTCCATAGAGAAAACTGCAACAATTCCATAGAAACCTTTCAAGACGTACTGTACATACTATGAGCTCAGAGGTCAATAAACTATTGCGCGTTTCTGCTCAAGCTGTCAGTCTGCTTAATTTGAACTTAAAATCGTAAATATTTAATAGCAAAATAACAGGTGAGGAATCCTACATAGTAAAGAAATAAAAATCGACCAGCTACAGAATCGAAGAACAAATCAGGATGCAAGAGCTCAGCAGTAACTACCCACTCTGTGAAGCACTGTCAGTGTTGTAATTGACTGATACTGTAACAAGGGCTGATTCAGAAAGATGGAGATTAGGATCCAATTGCAACATAAAACATTTATTAACAAACTAAACAAAAGTAAATCCAGGCAAAGGGAGACATGGGCAAAAATATAGTAGCCTATATCCAAACACAGGGGAAGGCAGGCAAGAACTGAACAACACACATGAAACATCCACAAGGGACAAGACCAGACCCTGACCAAGGGCAACACTGAGGTATAAATACACAGAGGGCTAACAAAGAACGTCCTGGGGAACAATGACTGGCTGATTAACCAAAAACAAACAAACAAACAAAGAACAGGAAGAGAGCGTAAAGTCTTTAACAAGACATAATAAGGAACATTTAACAGAAATACACTCTACTATCTATTCAACACTTTTATACATTAGTCTCTGTACACAAATGACATTTACTTCTATACCGTTCAACAGTTTTGGGTCTATATAAAGTCTTTTATGCTCACCACAGCTGCATTTATTTGATCAAAAATATAGTAAAACAGTAATATTGTGAAATATTATTACAGTTCAAAATAACTTGTTTCTATTTGAATATATTTTACAGCAATAATTTATTCCTGTGATGGTAAAGCTGAATTTTCAGCATAATTACTCCGGTCTTCAGTGTCACATAATCCTCCAATATGCTGATTTGCTACTCAAGGATCATTTCTTATTATTATCAATGTTGAAAACAGTTGTGCTGTTTAGATGTAAAGACAGATATATTATCTTATTTATGATTTAAAAATATGTCATGCACAATGCTTCAAGGATTTGCAGTTAATTTTTCATAAAGATGTATTTTCACATTAAGTACATTTAGTTGGTACATTTTCATCTCAGATCTAGTTGATTTAATTCATGGCTTTGAACTCTTTAATTACACTTTTTTTTTTTAATTCCCCATTGAGAAAATGAATGGGGAGAAAATGCTTCCAGAACCAAGACTTGCTGTGCAACAACCATTTTCAGGTTCATTTAAGCCAGAAAGGTCCACTACAGTTGTTTATGTTCGCATGTGGTATTTAAATGAAAGACTTTTACTAAAAAATGACACAAAATGCAATTGGGGGTGACTCCAATTCACTCCCTTCCAAACACTGGGGATATTCGTCCAACCGTCCATTAATTTACAATCATTGTCAAGAAATTAAATACAGTTTAAATGCATTATAAAAAGCAACACTTGCCATCTGTACTGTTACTAGGCAGGCACAGAACAAGCAAAGCATGTCAACAAAACATGGCCCAAACATCTCAGATGGCAATAATCCAAATTACCCCAGCAAACAATCACCTTCTGATACACCAATTGGCAATTAACCTAATCCTTAAAAGCATCCTTTTTCATATCATCAGCTTAGTCCAGATCTCAAAAGACACTTGGCACATGTGGCAGCTGCGGCATAAAAACTATTGTGAGCTGAGATTGTGAGACATTCTCATGTGGTGTTTGATAAATGGCGTATGCATATAATTGATGGCGGGCAACTTGAAACCTCAGTAGACAATGGCACAGGAAAAGTTCCTAAAAAAACATATTCAAAGTCACATAAGAACAGAATCTAACCACCAGAACTCAGTATGTTGAAACTGTTGCAGTCGGTTTACACTTCCAAAATACCCTACATCCCTACATTGTTTCACACTACGCTAAAATTATTCTAGCTGAATACCTCATGGTGATTTCAGGCAAGGAAAAGCACATGAATAAATAAACAACAGAAAGCAATGAGAAACTTCAAAGGCGATGGGACAATCACAGCAAACAAGCTTCTGGAAGCCAATGAATGTGTTTGTCTTTGTTTGTGACAGTGACTCAGGGGTGTTAACAGAGGAATTAGCTCACACCTACGGAGTGTAAGCACATCTCGCCGCCATAATTGAATTAAGCCTGTCACAATCTTCTAAGCTGCGTATATTATTGAAGAAACGGGTGGTGTGAGCTATGTCACAGATCATTCACAAAGCAGCAGTGCTAAAAAGCTGCCTTTCTCGTTTGTTTGTTCACATTCGGTTGTTCGTAAAATGGAGAAAACCTTCAATTGCAATTTAGTGTTCCCCTGGCACATTGTTAAAAAGAATAGTTCAGCCAAAAATTAACATTTTTGTCACTATTTCGTCTCGCTGGTCTAAAGCCATATGGTGTTATCATTTCCATGGGACACAAACAGTTTTTAGGAAGAATTTTGTAAAGAATCTCACAGAACAAGTTCATAGTGAACCAGTGACGCCAAGATAAAAAAAAAATATACAAAAAAAGCACCATAAAGGATTGTAAGAGTAACTTTTTCAAGTCTTTTGAAGCCAAATAATAAGCTTTTCTGAGGAACAGACTTCAGAACATTTGGAAATATACAGTATGTATCACATTTATGCCGCTTTTGTATTTTTTTTTTTTTTTTTAAAGAAATAGCTCACCCTAAAATGAAAATTCTGTCACCATTTACTCACTCTTATGCCATTCCAAACCCATAAGACTTGTGTTCATCTTTAGCCCTATTCGGACGGGACTAGTTTTACAGGGAGTCGTTACAGAAATTTGTGTTTCACAGACGTATTTAGCAACTTTAATCCCATCCGAATCTGCCACGTCTGTGTTTTTCTCACATAACCTCTGTAATAATTCAAGAGCAAATTACCTACTGTTTTTCAGCAAGTCAGTGATCCTCTGAGAAAACTAATCTGTCCGAATGCGAATGTCTGAGATTACCCACAGTATTTTTTTCACAACGTGTTTCCTTGTGTGTTTTGGCCAACATGAACTACCGTAGATGCTCTCATTTTTGATGTCATTTTTGCCTCCCAGCAAAGAAATAAAAAAAAAATAACAATAATAAAATCAAGAGCCAGATCACGTAAACTGTTAAGACTGGCTGTAACATCAGCGTCAGGTAAGATTAAAGGCAGAGTAAGCAATTTCTGGAAGCCAATGTTGATATTTGAAATCACCAAAACAAACACGCCCCTACACCAAAAGGATCTCGCCCCTATTTTGATAGATCCGCCCCACATATATGTAGCCTATGCAATCCAGGCAACGATTAGTTCTGTGAAACATAAGCCGCTTTTCCACCGAAATTACCTGGAACAATATGTCCCAGGAACTTTTTTTCCCCAGACCTGTTGATGTCTGCGTTTCCATCGCGGTCTAAAGTACAGAGAAGATTAGGCAAATGGTCTGGTGACGTAACGTTAGGTCTGCGAGTGTTTCTCAAGACCAAGTACGCAAATTTCGGAGTTGCATCCTCGGTAGTTTGGACTTCACGAGTTAGACTCGGGAGTGTGAACTCCCGTGGAGGAACGACGTAAGTCCGGTAATTCTGCAAAGAGCAGCGTACTTGATAACATCAGTCAGCTCGTCTCGGCTCGGCTACTGCAATCTTCCTCACTGTATTTACAGACGAAATATATCAAACACCACTGCCTCTTTTCATTTTCATTTAAACATATTAATAGAACAATAGAATAAAGACCAAAGATTACCTGTTAGATTTACCCAAAACGAATTATATCTTATGTTTAACCACTACAGAGACATCAGAGCCAGCGGCAAATGTCAGAAGGACTAGCCGAGGTTATGCTCCTCTCTTCGGGATACATGAGCACTGAGCGCCTGGTGATCGCGTGGAGCTCACGTCTCCGAAATCGGAGAAGCACATTTTCAAATAGGCGCTGTTTTTATAAATAAACCGCAGATTTGAGTTTTAAACAACTACATTCTCGGCTGAAATACGCGTCCAGTGTAGGCAGGCTTTAGCTGTTGCCTGGTGTAGACACGGTGTTACTCACCTATGGAGAAGAAACAAAGCAACCTCGGTGTCCGATCGCAGGTCTTCCGCTCCTTGAGTTCTCTCCAGCGCTGGAAAGCTGATCCGATATTTACAACGGTCTTACTTCTTACCTTATCGTTCCGCAGTCGTTTTCCTCTTTTTGTTTTTTATCCACCATATCTTATCTTTCTGTCACTCAGCTCGGCTGTTCACTGAACGCTCTCTCCTCCACATCACGAGTAGACACACCCCTTACTGCTGATTGGCTATATGTTTGTTTTGTTACTCGGCCCGACTCAGTTTTCTAAAACATTTTTGAAAAATTGCATACCCTGCCTTTAACATCACTCACCTTAATTTCTGCACTCAATTACAAAATGTTCTAATTACATATGTACCTTTATGAAAATTAAACATGTTTTTACTACAAATAAAAAAATATATAGTTAAAATAGTTAAACTAAAGTAACCACACATTAACATGGTTTTGCTATACTACCCATATAGCTTCACCATGGTAGGCCTATTTGTAGTAAAACTTTGGTTATACTATCAATCTGAATGACTATACACAATGCACAATGCACAAGAAGTCAGGTGATAAGAATCAAAACTCAAACATAGTTTAGAAAACTAGTCCCATCCGAATAGGGCTTTTGAAACACAAATGAAGACATTTTTAATGAATCCTCAGAAATTTCTGTCCCGTCCACCAAAACTTTCATGGTTCAAACAGTTCATAAAATAATCCATATATATCAAGCTGTTTAACACAGGTTTTTTGAAGAGACACTGTCACTTTATATGATGAACAGATTTTATGTATGCTTTTATTCAGATTTAAACATCGATCAATGCACATACATATAGAGCTTATCAAATATAGTCAGCACAAATGTGCTTCATTCGCACACAAGAACCGATGAGGTTTGTTCTTCCGAGTTACGTTTGAGCTTTTGCTTGACTGTATTTGATGTGCTCTATGTGCACTGATCAACGTTTATATGTGAATAAAAGCTTAAATGAAATCTGTTCATCATAGAAAGAAATCGAGTCTTTTCCCAAAACTTGGGTTCAAGTGCTTGATTCACATGGATTACTTGTACGATGTCTTTATGAACTTTTTAAACATCACACTTTTGGGTGAATGGACTTTTAGTGGAGGGACAGAAATATCTCAGGTTTCATTAAAAATATCTTCTTTTTCTTTCAAAGATGAACAAAACTCATACAGGTTTGGAACGTTATAAGGGTGTTTGTTTTTTTTATTTCTGAACTGTTCTTGTGTGGCAAGAGCTGCATTACAATTCTCCAAAAATTCCTGCAGGAAAGTAACAGCATACAAGTGTAGAACAACATGAAGGTGAGTAAACGATGACAGAAATTTCTCTTTTGGGGGAACTATTCCTTTAACTAGAATCCTCTATCTGTCAGAGCCACATGGTGTATTAGGATTTCTCTGTACTGTGTCAGATGTCACAGAGAGATGCAGGTGAAGCCATGTGTCACATTCCTAGCAGGGAATCTGATTTTTTTCCCCCCATCCCTACAGCTCCTCTGAGGAACAGAAAAGCCCTGCTACGATAAATGTCAGGTCAGAGGAGCAGCCGTGAGACACGCTGGAAGCCGCATGTTTGCCCTCGTTGTGTGGCTTCAACGTGTCAAAGTTCCTGTCTGAACTGCATTAGCTTGTTTTTGGGTCGTGTCTTGAGACTGTATCACTCACACAGTACGCAAAAAGGGAGGGGGTGCTGCAGGAAACGCAGGGAGAAAATTGGAATCTTGTCAAGTATGATTGACATGCCTGTTTGTCCCAGGGAATTCTTATTCAGAGAGATTTTAAGATGGCTGTAAACCAGCTCTTTGTTGAATGAAATCATTGTTCCTTCTGACTGGAAACACATCATGGCAAATCCGTGGAAAGTAAATAATCCCCGAGAGAATTTGTTTAAGCTCAAAATGACTTAAGTTTACTCTTTATTTTTGGCTCAAAATAAATAATTTAATACTTGAGGCAGTGGCTGGGGCTAAAAAAAAGTTTAACCAGCCTCCATATTTGCTTTGCAACAAGGACAAGGCTCAGGTTCTCATCCACAGACACAAAGCCGAGCAGAAGCTGCGCTTTAATGGCAGATTGTGCGATGATGCCAATATTTTAATGGCTGCAAATTAAATTGACAAATTAGATTCTAAGCGTAAGTGAATTAAACTTGTGGAATTGGATGAAGATGATCACTTCAGAAACTTTCTAGCAGGATTCAGCCCAGCAGGCAGCAAGGATGTCTGTCAAAAAGAGCGAGGCGTTGAGGGGTGAGTAAGAAAAGATGTATTTCAGAATCTTGACGGCGGGTGGATTTTCCTCTCTCCGCCTTCAAAGATAAAACGCCATGATTCCATGTACAGCTCCGGTGCTGCAAAAGAAATGGGCTCAAATAACCCGGAAGGCCGACCTCTGAGTAAATTCCGCAATATGAGCTCACTTTTCACCTTGATTCTTTAGGCCACGGAGAACTTTTCTCGTAGACTGTGGTGCCGTGTGAACGCTTACGCCTTAATGCTCTTTGACTTTAAATCCCAGATGTAATTGAACTGTCAAGACTGCTGTCTGGGATTGTTTCCGGAGGGCCAAACAATATGCGCGTGCCTATCCGTGCAACCCTGAAAGCTGGATCCTGGAAGATGCCATCAATACGTCAAAACAAAGTAATAGCGCGAGTACATTCACGATTTTCAACCGTCAGCAACTGTATCTCAGCGCTGGAATGGCACGATGTTTGCACCTAGCCAAAAGATGACTGGAAGGGCGATAAACATGTGAGGTGCCAGGACAGAACTCCTGTAGTTACTGGGCTCTCTTGTGCTGGTGAATTTAATTAAGTGGAAATAGGGGGATGAGACAGACCTGACTGCAGCAGTCCACTCGCTCTCGACAGGCACAGGGGCATGCTGCTAATTAAAAAGTTTAATTCCACGACTGCTGCGCTGGCATCCGAGTACCCAGAGGTGCGTCCTTGCACGCCTTGGCGGAAGCTTATCAGGAGCAGGCAGATTGGGGCATCCCATGGAGGTGCAGGGGCTAGGCTGTATGGAGAGAGATGGCATCCAGCTTGAGCTGGGAGGCAGCCCACCTCCTCTCACAGCTTCGAGCCAGCAGTCAGGAGGCAAGAGTCGGGTTGAACTGCAGCGTGGCGTGCTGAGGCAAGGTAAACAAGGGATAAACGGAGGATTTGGGTTCTGTCCTGCTTTGCTCAGCAGTGGATCTGCGTCTGCAACTCGCTCCTCCTGTCAGAGGCTCATGCCTCGGCTTCTGATGGGAAGGAATCAACGCTGCATGCTGTTCATACTCCTCAGAAACTCGCAGATGATTCGCTACACCCAGTGGCCCTAAAAGTATTAGGACACTTAAGCCACACTTAAAAATGGATGAATTTCATTGCATTAAATATCAAAGCAAGTGGCATCTGCAAACAAATGGCACTGGAGCTTTTAACAACTAACTTTACTTTTCAGAGCTATTTTTAAAAGTGTCAGGGGATATTTAGTGGATGTATGAAGTCAGTTCTCAACAGATTCACACAGTTGTTCTATCAGAGTAACTAACTACAGGTGCAGCTCATCGCATTAAAGGTCACTGCACACTGAGTCCGAAATTTTCGCGTGCGTTTTTCCGTTTTTTTCGTATTCCCCATCCTTTCCTATCAAAATGCATGCAACGGATGCAAAAACGCAGAAAATCGAACCTGATCCGAATTTTTTTTGACAGACGAAAGTTTCGGAGGCAGTGTGCAAACGTGATTGACACAATGTGAGGTCATATTTATTTTTTAACGTGCGAAAATTTCGGACTCAGTGTGCAGAGACCTTAACTATGAACGTGATCTACTATCATCTGAACCAGAAAGTGCCCAAGTACTTACCAAATACTAATTCTGAACAGTATTGTTTTATAACTTAAAACCTTTTTCATTGAGCTATCATTTTTCAAAATAAATTTATTTCCATTTAGTTTAGCTTAATAAACTATAATAATAATAATAAATGTATTAAAATAACCTAATATAAATGACAAGAACACAAAACAAAGCTATTAAAAATGTAAGTAAAATTAAAAACAGATGATATAAAAATATAAACAAATTTAAATTATTAACAAAACTAATAGTATCTCAATAATACTAAAATAGCATTGTTTTTAGAACGTATTAAATAACTAATATAAATGACAAGAACACAAAACAAAATTATTAATAATTGAAGTAAAATTAAAATGAAAACATGATATTAAAATAAAAACAAATTTAAAATATTAATAAAACTACAGTACAATAATATCGCAATAATACCAAATAACATTGTTTTGGAACAATATGAGGGTGAGTAAATTATGAGTTTTCATCATTGGGTGAACTATCCCTTTTAAGGAATAATTCAATATAAGGAAATATCTACAAATCTATCTTTTGGCATGTTAGTGATGACCACTAACAGAATACTGTAATTTCTATCCATCTCTCAATTTGAACAGCTTTGTACATACAATGGAAGTCTATGGGGCAAGCATGCAAGATCTTGCTGATAGAGCTTAATTTGTCTTTAACTCTCAATATTCCTTTAAACTACAGAAAGTTGTGAGGAATGGGGATTTTCTGAAGTTCTGCTCTTCAGCAAGAAACAAGGGACACCGGGGAATAAATAGGTGGTGGAATTAGAGCGCTTCATTGTGTAGCCTTGTACAGGGCAAGAACAATGCGGGGGCTTCAGCAGCGTATAGCTCTCATTGATCAGAATGTATTTTATCTCCAACAAAAAGGAAGAGACCTTGGTGTAGGCAATGCTGATTCTCTGCTATCTCTTGAAAGGCCACCTTTTTACAGGCTCACAACCAGACACAAAGATGGAAAAACTCTCCTGGGGTCAAATAGCCGAAGGATCTCCAGCTCTGAATATTGTGATGGGGACTATTGAATAGAATGAATAAATAACAGATCAGAGAAGCCTGTATAATGCTGCAAATGTCCTATTAGATTTTTTTTAAAATACCAGATAATAACCATATACTGTAAAATACATTATATAGCATATCTGATTGCTTGTATCATTGCAAAATGTAAACTATATTATCACCCAGCACTACTCGAGAGTTGGAATGCTGAAAAAGAGCAATATTTTGCCTTACAAATGGCTTACTTGGAGTTGTCTCTGCATATTAAGCTGGATATGAATCTTTTAGCACTGCAAAAATTACACACTTCAGCTTTAACTCTCTCGTTTTTACCTTCCTGCACTCCTTTAATCTAAAAGTGGACCCCAACAGTGGTGCGATTCATCTAATGATGCCGAGCTATTATTATTTGACAGAGGGAACGCATTACCCACTCAGTAAAAGTGAGGCTTCTTTTAAAAGCAGACAGGAGTTTAACAGAGCATCCGGTCCTCCCTGATAAGCCTTTTAAACATTGCGTCAGGCTGTAAAGGAGGAGCACCATCATATTTCAAGACTGAAAAGACTACCTAACTTCTCCTGATACATATGCCCAGCAAATAAAGTCCAAAAAGCCTTTAGCGCTGAATATTTATTCATGATGGCTTTAAAATGTAAAACCGGCTTGTCTATGCATCTTTGCATACAGAATATAAACCGAGTTACCTTCATATGCATATTAAAGGGGATAAACCACCTAAAAATCAACCTTTCCTAACCTGTATGATTTTATTTCTTCCGTGGAACATAAAAGAAGATATTTTGAAGAATTGCTTTGTCCTTGCAATGAAAGTTAATGGGTTGAACACCATTGATTTTAAATATACAGTATAAATTAACAATTTTTGAAGTAGTAAATAAAATTATTAGAGTATATTTCAGCATTTCAAAATGTTACATTTGTTACTTGTCCTTTTTTTTTTTTTTATAGTTTTTTGTGAAATATTATTTTTACTGAGGTAAATTTTTCCCAAGTGTATAGACAAAAACAAAACACTGAGACACTCTCTTCTTCTTCTCTTGAGTTTCACAGAATAAAGAAAGTCATACAGTTTTGTAAATGACATGAGGGTGAATAAATGAAATAATGAACTTATGCAAATTCTTTAAGTTAATGAACGACACGTTTCGCATGTTTAAGCTTTACAGCCAGAGCTAAGTGTGAAATGAGCCACTTCTGTGGATGCAAATCAGTTTGTAAGCATCTAGTGAGATTATGGACTCAAAAGCCAATATTAAAACACAAATGTTGAGTGTATGGAGGGTTGTCATCAAATTCAGCGCCCATCTTTTAATGTCATATCATTATTATTTTTTTTTGATATACAGTTTGTTTGCAGTTTGTTAATTCTGTTTAGCTTCATTTTGACGTATCGCACATCTAGCCTGACAGTTATTGCACATGTAATATTTTTTCCTTCGGTGAGTATGGTAGTCCATTACATATTTGATATTCCTCCGAGCTACAAGTCATGTTCCAAGCGAATGTGGAAACAAATTTAAGGGATTTTCCAGGCTCAGGGACACTAAAACACACAAGCACTCTTAGGTGTTATTTATTTAAGCTTGTCATCCCCCTGTCTAATGAGCCCCACAACGAGCGTAATGAAACAGCTCACATTAACACCCAGGCCAATGAAGGAATGTTACGAGTTCGACTCGCTCTGAAGTGAATTGCGGCAGATGTTGCCTGGCCCCAAAGCTCTGAGTCACAGCCCAAGGCTAGCAGATCCAAGCGGATCCAGCACACGCCGCAGTGTGACTTAATGCTCATTCACTCTCTACCCCTCAGATGCTCTTTGTACGAGTGTCTCCTCACCATAGGCAACCGCTCGGCTGAATTATGTTAGGTCTATGTATAGCAATCCAAAGAAAAACAGCCTGGCTGTAATAACCTGCTCTGGCTGAGATTGTAAATAGAGTGGAGAAATGTAAACTAGAAAATATCGCAGGCTTATGAGTCAAAGCATGTTGAGAGGCACGTACACCTGAGTAAGCACCTCATGATTTGAGCACACCTGGGAGTCAAAGCGCTCAACGGAGCATCCACTGCACCTGGCTCTACTGAGCAATGATTGTGAACATGAATTCAGCATGAAATGAACCAGTCATGCTGCTGTAGTAATTATGTTAAAGCTGGACAAAAGCATCCGCTGCAGCCTGGAGCTCGGTTGCATTTGAATCATCACATATGTATTAGTCTACTGACTAATTGACTGACTAAAGTGTCTCTCAGCTGCACAATGGGAAACAAAAGCAGATGACCAAGTCTACATTAAGTGTAGGCATACTCAAATGCAATATGTAGGCCTGATCAAAAGATTTTTCGTCAAATAATGATTATACTATTTCTCATATAATGACTGTACTACACTTGGATGTATATATCTGTCATTTAGCCATACAATCATCTTAGAATCGTCTTCGTACAATCATTTTGAATCACAAAAGCTTTGATCAACAAGACATTTTGTACTAAAAGCGTGTTTTTCTGAATTACTAGACCATTTTGAAAAAATACAATAATGGTAAATTATGTCTGCAATCTCTGAATGCAAGCACTTTTTTATAGTAAAGAAAGGAAAGAGAACTCAACCCTGATAAATGGGTCAATGACAAGATGTTTGTTGATGATATGTGGGCTTTGCCCGGATCTATTAAATTAATCAAAAATTGTTGTTGTTGTTTTTAATTGTCTGATTAAATTATTACTTTTTGCATAAGCAGTTTGGCATAATCTTTCATTATTATTTTGTTTGTCTTTTATTTTCTTTTAAATTTTCAAAAATACAAATAAATTATCAAATAAAACTAATAATATAATAAAACTAATAAAAGAAATAAATAAATCCTATAAATCAGTCACTGTCATGAAGGAAGCCATTTTGTTGTCATGTGACAAGAAAACCATAAAACAGAGGTCTCCTGTATTCTCATGACCATTTTACATAGGCCTATATACTGTATATGTATGTGTGTGTGTGTGTGTGTGTGTGTGTGTGAAAATGTTTGCGAATTTAATAATAATAATAATAACGATAAGCAATTTGCTTCAGATTAAATCAAATGTTTTGTAAAAATCGGTATAAAACTTCTTCAAAAGCACATTAAAGTAAAGTCAAGAAAGAAGTGGCATTTCCAAGAACTATAAACTATATTGCTGTCATGAGATCAGACATTCTTATCTGTCACTGACCCATAAACAACACAACAGAGAAACGTGTAAGGGCGCACCTGTACCAATCCAGCCCCTTCTCGTAGTTCCTGTCAAAGAAGTGAGGCTCATTCCCAACGGCTCGCACATCGGGATGAACTCGCAAAGCCTCCAGCAGAGCCCTTGTCCCCCCTTTCTTCACTCCGATTATAATGGCTTGGGGCAATTTTTTAACCCCGTAATCCGAGGTGCAGTTCACCGCTCGCCGAAGCTCGCTGTCCGTGGTGCTGAATTCTGGGGGCTCTCCAGCAGCGGCGGCGGCGGCGGAGCGCGTCGTAGCCGCCTGAGCTCGCACCCATCCCGCCGTCCTCTCGTCGATCCCCACGCTATTTCTAACGCTCGAGACGGCGATGGTTTGCTCTGTCGCCGTTCTCTCGACGAACTCCTCGTCGAGGTAGACCTGCGAAGAGGTCGAGTAAAGTTTTTCCCTCAGCGTAACAAAAGTTGTCTCCTCTGTCACGAGCCTCCCCTGATAGACGTAGTTCTCCTGGAACTGGAAGGAGTTGTAACAGCTCATCAAGCTATAGAACAGATAAGTGACAGAAAGGGACAGGGTGAACATGAATAAGATCTTCCGGGGCACTTTAGAAGTAAAAACCGAAGTGCTGGACCAAAATGCCATCTCTGATAGCAGCGACCCTCTCAGAGAAGTGGCCAGACATGTTTCCACCCCAAGTCTCGCATGGACACTCAACAACAATAATCTGTCACCATCAACACCGCAAACATCTGAAAGTGCGAGGAGGATCCCGCGCTCTCCACGCGCGCTTCGCTTGAGGAAAACGGATCGTTAAAATTCCAGAAGAACGTCTCGAGTATCGATTTCTTATTCCGACGCTGACAGCCTTTGTCACAATTGATCGGATTGAACTTGCAGATGAGAACTGCTGCGGTCGGGCGTCCTTCCAAACGAGCAGCCCTCTCGGTTGTAGACTGAGGGTGTTGATGCTGATGGAAGTCTTGGCATCTTAGAAGAAAAGGGGCAAAGAGATAGCAAAGTCTCTGAAGTGATGTGCAGGGCACGTCTGCACCCGATACCGCTTCTGGAGTGCAATTTTGACACCGCTGTCCTTCACACCGCTGATTTCAAGTGGCAATCGGCGCAAACGCTGGATCTTAATCCAAACGAGGTGCTGATGTCGTATCACGCAGTCATCCTCCCACTGCTAATCCACTAACTTTGAGCGCTGGAGAGTGAGCAGCCTCGCCATAAATATTCATTGACTGTTCTCAGTGGCTGAGAGTGCAGCGCGCAGTCGTAACGCGTCGCGTTGATTGGTAGACTTGATGTGCGCATCAGCCGTGGGCTCATCCAAAAACCAGAATAATACTACAGTAAGAAACTGCTGCTACGTCTACAGCTTTCTCCAAGACGACAGGGGAGGAAAGCATTAGACGCGCTTGTAATTTGATCAGAAGAAACAAAAATACATTTATGTAGACCCATATTTATTTAAAAACAAACAAATAAATAATAAAAAACACAATAGAATGCACTTCATTTAATCAAAAAAAAATTGATGCTGACGGATTAATATCGATATACCGATTTATTTATTATATCATTGAAATATATTCGAATAAGATTACAAATAAATCTAATACAAAATAATTGAATTTGCATAAACTAATATATTTATAGAATTTATTGTATAAATAACTTTTTATGGCTTTAATTATTGAATTTGTTTTTCAAATGTACTAAAACCTATTTAATTTTATGTATAATCAAAGTTTCTGATTTAGAAAATATTTTCTGATCAAGAAAATAGAGTTGAAAGTATAGAATGCAGAAATTTGGGGGTGTACTGAAAAAAAACACAAATAATTAGAAAAAATGGCAAGTAGCACGTTCAAAACGTGATTTTCTTTTAAAACATTCAACAATTTTTTTTTTATTTTTTTTTTTATTTACATCAAAATCATTCTGTTACAGTGCAGTGGGTGTTTGTCACTCTCATACAACCTGCAAAGCCTGCAGCACCAGTGAAAGCAGTACTGATAAGAGGAATATTACAGCAGCTCATTATATGAATATATTTCTTCCTTTTATTATATCTGATATCACATTTATATTGTTATGACTCCATTTTTTATGACAGAAGCACTAACTTTGGTCTATACAGAGCAGCTCATGCCTGCTCTCTACTGGCCTGAGAGATGCAGGACTAATTCATGCAACAACAGCACTGGGCAAAGAGTGGTGATTCTTCATGACAGGTACCTTAATGCACATTACAGCACATTAATGCACCGATTGCAGGAGTGACTGTATAGATGAGGAATGACTGAACGGGCGGATGCATGCATTTCTGGAATTCAGCAGTGTTCTTGTGGTATGTATGCTGAATAATTCAACAATGGAAATTTCTTTATCTGTTGTTTTCCCTATACCACAGAGTTCCCTAAATAACAGCATTAAAGCAGTATTTACAGTGAAAATGATCAAAATGTTCATTTATACACTTATTATCACAAGTTATGCATGTTTTTCGTTACTGAATATGATCCAAGGATAAGACATACTGTATGTCTTTTAGGGAAATAAACAGATGACTTGTGAGCTGAATGATGTGTCCCCTTCCTTTAGATCCCTCCATTCATCATGTCCCTCATGTTCTACAGCTTCCAGCTCAGAGCATCCGTTAAAAGTAAGCATTTCATTTTCCTGATAAATTTGAGTTCCTGCAAGCTTCTTGTATTTGGTTTTTGGAGGCTGTTTAAAATCAAGAAAGATGTTTGAGCTCTGTAAACTGTAAAGCTTTTAAATAGGCACATTTAAATAGGTTTTAAACTAAGTGCACTGTACAATGAGCAGAAAAAATGCACTGTAAAACATACAATTTTAACTGTTAAACAATGTAAAAATGCTACAGTAATTTCCCAAAACAGATTTTAAGGTACAAAACAGATTTTAATAGCAGTATTTTTTTATTACAGTTTTAAATGGTAAAAAAAATACTGTTTTTTTCTGCAAATATATGTTAACATTTTTACTATATTCAAAAACAGCTGCAATATCTTTATGTAAAAAGAGGATTTTATTTTTTTTTTTTTTTACAGTGTATGAACACTGAAACACCTACACCTACATTAGTATAGGTTAGTCAAAAATCTGTATGCCATGTGAAAAAAAAATGAACAAAGAAACCAGATTAGGCATTTTAAGAGTGTTTATGCTATAACTGACACATGCCAGCATTGGAGTTCCTCAAAGGTACATAACATTACAGCACCTACACTGTGAGAAAACATCATGTTGTGCTGGCTTTTGCTGCAGCTAGCTCGTCTTCCCACATATAGGGCACCCACCTATGTAGATGTGGCAGTGTTGCTGTTCTTACTCTCCAGTGTTGAAGTGACCTCTCAAACTTAGGTACAAATGCTCACTGGAAATACAGCACCACACACTGTAGGAGACGCAATTCTTTGATCAAAAATTCGGATGCATATTTTTTTTAAAGTTGCTTTTAAAGATAGCACCTGCCTAGAAGCTACAAGAAAATGTAATGTAGACTTCATAGTGAAGGAAAACTCATTTTTAAATATCCATGGATATTTAAAAGATCAGCTGGCAGTTGGACTCTAAGCTTCTGGCGTGCAGTCCAAAGGGAAATCCTGTGAAATCTGCCAAAAATGCTTGAAACAGACTTATAATTGTCTGAGCTCTGAGTGGCAAGTGGGGAAAATGGTAGTTTGGTCTGTAAGACCGCATAAACGTTAAGACCTAAGACTGCAATAAAGTGCATAGCATGAATTTTAACAAATAACATAAATACAATGTCCACTTGACATGATGTTTGTAAAAAAAATATTTATTGTAGCCATGACTCCAGTCTTCAGCGTCACATAATCCTTCAGAAATCATTCTAATATGCTGGTCGCACATTCTCTTCCTGTCTAATAGGCATTTGCTGGCTAGAAGAAGCTAGGTTGTGAACCCAACTTTGTCATTAAATTTGTAAATGGTCTGACTACGCAAGATTAAGTTCATCCAGGACTTTGTAAGTTTTACCGGTTTCTCTTTAGGGAAACTTCTGTCTGGTACTGTCTCTGAAATTGAAGGATTATAGCAGTAAATCAGTTTTGATTACACTCATGGAACTGTTCATTAACAAATATGCAATATTTATTCTAATAATTAATAGTTTTACTTTTTAATGCCTTTCACACTGAATACAGGTAAAGATTCATTCACATTAAAAGTTGCTTTCTTTTGGGCACTTGATTTTACAACCTCAACAATTCCTATTGTTCACATATTGATTTAAGGCTTAAGCTTACTGAGGCCTTTATGATTTTTTAAAAATATATCTTACTTAAAGCATTTTACCTACATTTCCAACCAGAACTGAAGTTATTTTCCCCTGGATAGTACATTGAGGAGACAATATGGCTAAATAAGGATATGCAGACAGATTGCTCAATGTGCTAACAATAGGTAATTAGTGGACAAATGTCAAATGTTAACATATGGTTCATCTATTTTAAATATTTTTTATGCCATGCAGCTCAGCAGAAATATCTAAACTACAATATTTCTTCTCTATCGGACATTCTTATTGCTTGATCATACTTGAGCATGTCCTTCCTCTCCAATGAAAACCAAACAAAACAGAAAAATGACATGCCCACCAAGCTGTGAGCTCAAGGCAAAAGCAGAAATGCTTCCACTGTCTGAGTGAGAGAGAAGACGGCAACCTCTGACAGCCTCAGAGGCACGAAAAAAAAAAAAAAACACATCCAAAAGCATGGAAATATGTGGAGAGGGCTGAACAAGCCAGCAGATCTATAAGGCCTACAGTGTAAATTGATGATCAGCCGATAGCGCCAATGAATTTCACTGCACCTATAGAGACAGAACAAAATAATTTCACCCTGCACTTTTATTTTGGTCCTGGGATGAGAGTAGAGACAAATTTAGATGATAATACAGCAGAGTACAGTTTAAGGGGGAAAAAAATGATCTTGTCCACATTAATATTGACACATGCAGTCATTCAAATACAGCCCTTGAATTTAGAAATGTCAGCAATATAACACAGTTTCCACATCCCTTCTATCAATATGCCAAATTGCTGGATATGAAACGATGCTCTCTGGCTGCTTTTAATTTTGTGTACACCCAAGATGCATGACTGTATCAGGGCGATAAAAATGTGCTGGGTTACAGCCGATGCGTCATGCAGGAAACTGTTATTCCTGGGACATCAGAGGGATGATAACAATTTTGTAAGGCAACAGTGCAACAAGCAGGAGCGCTTTGCTGACACTATAAAGACAGAGTCAGAAATGGCCGGGCAGTCTGTCAATGAACAAGTGAAATGATAGATACCAGGCCTTTATCGAATCAATACCGCTGTTTCCTCCCATGTTGAACAGCCTGCCATGCAGAGGACTAATTAGATGATAAAAAGTGATGGATGTGTATTAAATTCACCAGCCTCTTTAAAAAAAATGCTCCTTTGGGCTTTGTAGCATTTCCTGCTGACCTTTTAGATCCTAACTTTATTGTATGTGAATGCAATTAAATCAATCCGTCCGATAGCGGCAATGCAACGGTGCTGTTTGTGCGGGGCTTAACTACACACAGGAATACGGTTGACTGCGAAGGGAAAGCCGGGAGATTGAATTTGTAATATTGTCAACAGCGTCTGTGTAATCAACAAGAAAACAAACAAATGAAACATCTCCAAGAAGCATAGTTGTGTTCTATGAAACATAAAATAGATAATGAGTGATTTCCTCAGTCAGGCATGATAAAAATTGGAAGAGTAAAAGCCTATTGATCCTAATGTCATTACTCTGAAAGATAATGAGAGATGACAAA
This sequence comes from Tor tambroides, assembly GCA_021397915.2. Classification (NCBI taxonomy): domain Eukaryota; kingdom Metazoa; phylum Chordata; class Actinopteri; order Cypriniformes; family Cyprinidae; genus Tor; species Tor tambroides. Next base: position 8,216 of record JAFVLL020041345.1, on the reverse strand, counting down.
TTTGAGCTGAAATAAAAAGTCACAGAGGACAGGTTGCTGGGAAGGAGAATCAAAATGACTTCTGAAGGGGTCACGAGCTCTGGAGAGAAAGAGCACGGCAAACCGCAGAGAACGGGCAGGATAACCATCAGGGGCCGTGGGGAGTCTCGCATCTCGCTACTAGAAACTAGAGGTCAAAGAATTTCCCTGCGGACATCCGCTAGGCCGTGCTTTGCCCTGGAGACATCAGCCCTCTTATGAAGGCTTTTCTTCTCATTAAGGTTCTCCTACAGATCCTTCAGACTCCTGTAGCAGAACAGAATGGCAATGAAACCCTCAGAAGCTATTGTTAAGACTATTGTTCAGTTGCAGGGTAAAGACCAGAGTGACTGTTTTAAGATAACATTGCTCGTTGCGCTATAGTATCTTAAAAAAAAAGAAAACAAAAAATACTCAAAATTCTCAGTTGATTTGACAAGAATCTTTTCAGAGAGGGTCAAGATCACATTTATAGCTCAACAATAACAGTTAAGGTAAAATGCATCAAATAAGTGATGCACAATATTGGTACCACATGGATTATCAACCAATTACAGATTGTTATTTATTTATGTATTTATTTTATACCTATTGCTTGATATATAGAAGTTGATTGTTGAATATTAATTGTGTAAGTGATTTATTTGTTAATCACTTGCTGTCATTTAACACTTACTTATGTTTATTTTTAAATATGTGACCCTGGACCACAAAACCAGTCATGAGTGTCAATTTTTCAAAACTGAGATTTATACATCATCTGAAAGCTGAATAAATAAGCTTTCCATTGATGTATTGTTTGCTAGGATATGACAATATTTGGCCGAGATACAACTATTTGAAAATCTGGAATCTGAGGGTGCAAATCAAAATACTGAGAAAATTGCCTTTAAAGTTGTCCAAATGAAGTTCTTAGCAATGCATATTACTAATCAAAAATTAAGTATTGATATATTTACAGTAGGAAATTCACTAAATATCTTCATGGAGCATGATCTTTACTTAATATCCTAATGATTTTTGACATAAAAGAAAAATCAATAATTTTGGCCCATACAATGTATTTTTGGCTATTGCTACAAATATACCCCAGCGACTTAAGACTGGTTTTGTGGTCCAGGGTCACATATACTAATAACACATCAATAATAAATGTAATGTTTAGCAAATATCAAAATGAATATCTATTTATCAAACTGAAAATTATAATGTTGTGATGTCTAAATTCACTTTTTAATTTATTTTTTAGTGTTTATTTAAATTTGACAATTGCTTGACATTGGCTGATACTGGACATTTCTTTGTGCTCATTTGCTCTGTTTTTACATTTAATCACCTTTGCTGTCACTTAACACTCAACTTCATTTTTATGTACACTAATAAAACTGTTGAATGTAATCTTTAGCAAATATTATAAAGTTGTGATGACTACCTTCACCTTTAAAATGATTAAATTTAGTTTTTAGTGCTATGATTTGTACAGTATAGTATTTTAATATCTAACTTAACCTGATTTTTCCCCAATTTTATATTGGAAACTGAACTTAAAAACAAAACTCCAATAAAACAAAACAAATACCATTGAGAATGATAGACTTAAAACTTAGAAAGTGAAGACATTTGAAGATAAAAAAAAATGGGTGAGTAATTTAAGATCATTTTTAGCTGCACTGTAACATTGACCTCTAAACCTTGTAATAAAGGTTTGAAAAATTACATACATTTGCTTGTTGGACTAATTTTGAGAACAAGAATCTACTCAAGGAGAAACGATTCTTCACCTTTGCCTCTCAAGAGAACATTGGTATATTATTTATTTTTCCAGAACTTCAGCTGATGCAACACTTTCCCTGCTGAGCATTCAATCTTCAAACATAACTCAGAGGAACAGAGAGAAGCAATTGAATGCCAGTAGAATGGCAAAAACACCCCGGAAAGCAATCCGGTAGCGAAAGAGTTCTCAAATAGTTTAAAAAGAATCAGAACAGCTTGTAATAGATCTAAAGCCTCTAATGACTCCTTTTTCGGGATGTCCCTCAGATTGATGACTTTCGTAGGCTTTTGCCCAGGTGGCACATGGGAGGAACGGGTCCAATACATCATCTTCACCTCTGGCTGGTAGCCCCAGAACACGTGACGTCATCTCTCCCAAAGGGTCCACCGGATTTCTACCGGAGCAATGTCTAGAAGCACCTGTAGAGCGGCGACACATCCCTGAGTCTGCAAAGAGTCCCCGAGCGCCTCCCAGGTGGAGCACCCTCAGCATAATTAGGGTGGAATCTGCTAGGACTTCTAGTTTAGGGTCATTCATCAAACGGATCACCCACAAGATTAATGTGGCCCCACAGTAACACTGCAATGGATTGCTGCCACTTGCTGAGATCATTAGCGTTGGCTCGGCCGCCACAGCGAAAGGGGGCTTTGCTCAGTGAAAAGTGAGATCTGCAGCTTTGCATACTAAATGAATAGTCCATCATCGCCTAATTAAGAGATTATTGGAGACACTCGTGTCCAGTCCCCTGAACAGTAAACCATAACTGAAGGGCAAAAGAGATAGATTAGCTCCACCTGCTTCATGGGAAAATACAACATAGTGAAAATCCCAACAAAAGAAAGCAGCAAAAAATGAGCAGCTTCAAACACACAGTGCTTAGAGGGATAGTCCAGCCAAATTCTCTCATCACAAACTCAGCCTCAAAAGAAGATATTTGGAAGAATGTGTGGACAAAAAACATCAAAAACACTAGCCATAATTGGATTGGAACTGGTTTTCTAAACAACATTTGTATAATTATCACCCAATGTTTGTGATTTTATACACCAATTTGGATGGGGCATGTTTATTGAAGAGTTGGGAGTGTGTGTTTTCTAAATGTGGGAATTACAGAAGGCTATGTGTTGTGCTTGCATGCATCATACATCTTTTTAATGATTTTTTTTATTATTATTATTATAAAAACCTTATTTAAATAAACTTTACATGAGTTTAAAGAAGTGGCTACTTATAATAAACTCACATAACCGAACAGAGAATTATATATCTGTCACGACAACTCTCGCAGGGACTGGCATGGTAATGTACATGACAATGTTCATGTGTTTGGTCTTGGCAGAATGGATCTGCTACTTTGCTGATGTGGCAGAGCAAGTACCAAGACTCACTACTGCCAATACATCCACAACATGCTGCCTTGAGCATGTAAGGAAATACTGCTGCTGTACAAATAACATATATGAAATAACCCCCATATAGAACATACATGAATCACCCCAAAGCAGATCTATATAGGTGGAGCTGGGGAAGGTGGAGGGTTTCTGTAACACACTGCAACTGCTTCAGCAAACACTAGCCAAGTATTTGAATGTTGAGCAGCACCGGGCTGCGCCATCTAGAGTTTCATGACAGAGCTTTTGATATCTTGATATGTATCCTCATTTTTGGCTCTCTTAAATTAATTTTATTGGATTAGCCTACTTTTTCCTCAGATTCCATTCGAATATTGAAAAGGCAGCATATGTAAGGTTAGTGTGCAAATGGTAGCTCAGGTTTGTCAAAAAACAATGAAATAATATAATATCTGCAATCACAGACATTTGCATTCATACGGGATTAGATTTCTCAGAGGCGCACTGAGTTAGCCAAGAAAAAATTAGTAAAACGTCCTACAGGAAAACAATAGCCTGAATACAGTTCAAGTATAGCCCGATTTGGATGTTCGTTGTTTCTCATTGGTATGTCAGCTATTTTCAAAATTTACATTGGTTAGTCTGTGACTATTGCAATCCGTTTTTCTCCCACCACTCATGTAAAAATCTCAGGTCAAATTACATGTTTTTTGATAAACACCAAGGTCATGTGGTAATTTAATGGTCGTCCAAATCCACATTTCTGAGTTTACAAGAAGAAATCGGTTCAAAATTCACCATTTAAATCATTTTAGACCATTCCCATACCCTGTATGGTAACTGTTGCACTTTGCTGTAATTTGCATGCATATTTATTACTGAAATGCTGAAAAGTATTTACAAGAACAATATTTCATCACTGCTTCACCACAACGAGTGGGAGCTTTTAAGAAGAAAGAGAAGAAAAGCACAAACATTTGAAATGTGTCATTAATTATGCCAACAACATGTATGCAATACAATTTGAAATAAGTATTATATAAGCCTACAGCTTTATGTTTAGCTTATGTAAATGACAGGTTGCATTAACTTATTTATGCTAATCTCCACATTTTTATTATTGACGTGCATTGTTTTGAGAAATAAAATGCAAGACAAAACTATTTCAACTATAACTCATCTATTTTCCTATTTTTTAAGTAGGAGATTTAAATAGTCAAATAATGAATAGGATACTGTAAAATATGAATTTATGATTCCAAGCATATGACATTTTATTTACAGCAGACAAACATGGCCACGCGAGTTTGTACAATAATAGAACTCGCTTCTCCACTGTGAATAAATCACCATCTGAATCCACGAGTTTTCTCACTGAGCTGCCATGTAAATTTAATTTACAGATGTCCACGTGAGAAACAACAGGCCATAAGACACAAGTTCTGTGTCGTGCAGAAGACAGAAAGTCATACAGGTTTGGAACGACATGAGAGTGAGTTAATGATGATTAATAATTTCCATTTTTGTCTAAACTGTCCCTTTAAATCTCTGAAGAACACCAATTAATATTTAAAAGCGCAGGTTCAGCTTGGCCAATCAGAAAGCCTGCAGTCACAGCCAGCACTTACAATTCCATACTTGAAACTTGGTAAGCTTTGCATCATCTTTGTAAGTCCCAGCGTTGTTGTAAAGACCATCCGAGAGGGCTGAGGCACTGAAGCACTTGAGGTAAGAGGGCTTATTAACATTCATGACCGTGAACAGACCACAGTTTCCCTGATAAAATCTCAGAGGTGTTAAGTAGTAAAAATTTGCTACATTCATTAACAAAAAAAGAGACGGAGCATTTTAAAACCCCCAGCTCTCTTCCAAATGATAAGAGATCAGCGAAGCCATTAGGAAAATCAAGAAAGACAGCCCACTTGTTGTGTAGGAATCCTGACATGGCTGAACACTGTGAGAGATGGAGCAGAGAGAGTAGCTTCACTGGCTGAAAGCCTCCCAGTGTATAAGGCTTGTTTTTCATCGACTGTGTCAGGAATCAAGAGAGCTAATCCCTAGGAGACTTCAGATGAAAGTTTCAAAAGAAATAATGAAAGGCACATCGCCTCGGGGTGCATATCGGGGTGAACATATAGTGAGTTGGGGAGAGCTGGAGCAGCGGCGCACGACAAGCATGCAGTGGAAAAGAACGCAACCATATTTCTTGCCCGCCTCCACCCCCTCCAGTCCAGCTAAAAATACATAATACAGATATAAAAAAAAAAAAGAAAAAAACACAATCTCAAGCTGAGACGTGCCGACTAAAATGAAAAGAGTGCAGCTGTATCAGACATTTCTTGTAAAGTTTGAAACTTCAAAATAATTATTCTTAAATGAAAGAAATTAACTTTCGTGTTGCCAATTAAATACTAGATTAGATACAATTAGTTAGGAGAGCCCTCATGGGATGGATGCACAATAGACTTGGGTATTTGAGCTATGCAAAAATTAATCAAATGAATATAAATGAACCAAATTTGGACATTATTCAGGGACAGGGTTGATAACATATTTAACTGGATAAATATGTAACAAAGCTGTAAATGTACAGGTTGTACTGTTGTTTACCTTGATATTTCAACCAACAAAATACTGCAAATACCTCCTTCCAAAATCTCCTAACATTAAAATCGATGTTAATTAACACATAAAAACAGATTTTTCGTCATTTTAAATACAACAAAGCTTATATGATTATGTTTTAAACAAAAATTCAATTTAATATTTTTTTAAAAATTACCTTTATTTCAATGTGTTACTTCTATTTCTTTGTAATTCTTTGTTATATGTATTAACAATACTGTGACATACGTCATCTTTTTTTTTTTTTTTTGGCCTGGCCAACATTTCCTAAATTGCCTAAAATTCCTGGGTTTTGACTTTGTTTTCCTATTTTTTCATACTTGTTGAAGGTTGAAAAGTAGTTTGACCAATAGTGTGCAGGCATTATACATAATTGACTAACTAACTATGGTATGTGAGAATTTGGGATCAACAGAGAACAGTCATAGCAATGCAGACACGTGCATATAATGCATGAGGACTGTGGAGAGAATGTCAACAGGAAAACAACGACAAAACCCAGATATTTTAGGCAATTTAGAAATCCCAGCTAGGAATTGTCTTGGAAGAAGAGGATGTATGGTCACTTTAAGTGAAAATTGTTTCTACACCATTTTTTTCTACTATATGGTCTGTAAATCTATTACTTACAGCATATATTTTTATTCATGTCAAATTAAATATGCCATCTACCTTGAGTAAGATTTTACTGAACATACTTTGCAGACGGTTTTATGTAAAACAGATGAAGTTAACGATCAATTAGTCTAACTGGGATGAGTAGTGCTGCTGCAGATGTGTAGAATTTTGTCCTTCTTTTTAAGTGCAAAGACACTAGGTAGTTAGTAAAGCGCTCCTGGAAGAGAATCTGTTTTTTGAAGATGGATCAATGGATCTCCAGGTGAAGGTTGGTAATTTGTTCCAGACAGGGAGTGTGAAGGATTTTGAAAGTGACCTTACTGTGATGACACTGACCGCAGAGAGCAGGATCTATGTTTGGCTAAAAATCAATATTCTTTGTAATGCCAACATTATTACCAATGGTCTAAAAGGAATTCACGGTAAGCAGGTTGATTGCATCTTAATAACGCAAATATTGTATTATTTAGTAGACCTCTAACATAGACCTCGTATATATTCAGCGACCTACATTATGGGCTCCAGCGCTGTATTGAGTCTTTTCCACAGGCATTACCCACAAGTCCCTTAGCAGTATTTCATGAAAGCACTCCAATATCTACCATTGGTCCAGAGCCTTTCTGACTTTTATCTTCTTTGAAGTCCAACACTTCATCAGGAAGAGACTGCTATGGCATATCAGTGTGGTTTCTCTCCTCACATTGCAAAAGGACCCTTATCTGCCCCTTTGTGTTGTCAGTGGACACAGATGTCCAGTCTTCCATCAAAAAAACAAAAAAAAAACAAAAAAAAAACAGGTCCTTTGGGGAGAAATGTCTAAACTTTAAAGGCATGTGATTCGTTTGGTACTGAAGACCATTATGAACAGCAATTTGTCTGTGAGTGCATGTAAATACTTTTTTTTTTGTCTTTTAGAAATGAAGAAACTAAACATTTTAAAAGAAATCCTGCAAACAGACTAGTGTTGAACAGCACAGTCTTTTTTTTTTTTTAAGTTTAAACATTTGATTATTTTTGTGAATGATCCTGAGAGAGATACTTGCATTACATTAATACATAGTTCATAAAAAAGTGTTAGGTATCCTTCGAGCAAAAACCTCACTAACAATGAATCGTGTCCACTAAGATTTACAAGATTTTTTTGCAATATGGCACATGATAATAAATTAAAGTCCTCCTGCAGTCACTAATTTTATCCTTTAAAACTCATCTTTGATAAGCAAAACAACATATTTAAAGACAGATACATGTTTCACATTAATAATTATTTATAAAAAAGTGCAGGTTATAAAAGATGAATAAGATGCTTTAATATTCTAATCTACACTCATATGGTCATTTAGGCTGTAGAGAAGGGTTGCATGAAAAAAAAAAAATCATTGTAAAATGGATGTTATAATTGGTTTTACACATGCAGTGTTGAAGATAAATGAATGAAGCAGACAAAAAAAAAAGTCCTTTTCCCAAGTGCTTGTTAAGTGCTAATCTTTCCATTTGATATAAAGTGCTGTGGGAACCTGGAGTTGCTCTGCTAAATCGTCCACGTTCCCCTGACTGTGTTTAACAAAGAGCGTAGTGTCACAGCTCACGGCTTACTCTCTCAGTCCATTGCGTTTGCTCTGCACTGCGGCTCACACAATAAACCACTGATTCCACAAACCTACCCGATGCACCAACGGTCAACAGACACGATACGACACAACACAACACAAGCCACTGGCCACTTCAATTCGACCAACAAGGTTTAGTTTTGATGGGATAAAATCCTCGCTTGAGGAAATAATACATCTTTAATAGTGGGTGGAAACTGGGGTGTTTGTTAACGTTAG